>PVJI01007263.1:0-79661 GCA_004026765.1 Micronycteris hirsuta | reverse complement strand
GTAATAAAATTGCATTCCTTTTGAACAGGTATCAATTGTCTTCTATGTTGTCTGTACAACCAATCAAATATATATTATAAAATAAATTTACATACTTAATGTAAAATATGTAATATATTGTATCTGAATATTTATATGAATGTTTGATTTTACCATTAAAGAAAACAGGACAGTTCTATTTGTGCCAATTATAAATAACCAAAAATTACACATTTACTTGCACATTCCAGAAAATACTATTTTTTAATTTTCTCATTTATTCTTTCTGAGCTCAAAAATAAGTTTGTTTTTCTTATAATCTTTGGAATTGACAGGAATTGTCTACAAATTAAAACTAGATAAATAGTACTGTGATATCTTCTCTTTATTAATTAAAGACGTTTCTACCTGCTTTCTTCTATAGAAAGCAGAGTACATTAAAATAAGGAGGGGTGCCCTGGCTGGTATGGCTCAGTGGATTGACTGCCGGCCAGCAAACCAAAGGGTCGGAGGTTAGATTTCCAGTCAGGGCACATGCCTGGATGGCAGGCCAGGTCCCCAGTGGGGGGTGCTCAAGAGGCAACCACACATTCATGTTTCTCTCCCTCTCTTTCTCCCTCCTTTCCGCTCTCTCTAAAAATAAATAAATAAAATCTTTTAAAAATTTTTATAAAAAATTATGGGGGGGGGATAGACTGATGAAAGGGCCAGTGGACTTCCTATCATAATCCCATAGTCCTCGTCTATGTGAAAACGGGCCAGCCAGAGTGGACAGGAGTAGCAGTCCTCTATTTTCCTCTATTCTGTAGAGGAAAGAGGAAAATAGTCCTCTGCTCTTTGCCAGTCCAAAATTTCTTTGCACCAACTGTGAAACAATGTAGAGATTAATTATGTGATTTGCTACTTGAAGGAACTCTACAATGCTCAGTAGGTAAAACAAATTGCATGGATCTAACCTAGCTCTTCCAGTGAGAGGATTTACATGAACATTTTGTATATAAACCAATGTTTTCCTCTTGACCTCAGCTTTTGAATACATTATAATTATCTTCCAAACCCTTCCAGACTTTATCCAAAGTGGAGTCAGCTGGTTTACCTATAACTCCTCTTTACTAATTTGTATATCATTTTTCTATAGTAAGGAAAAGACACCATAATTAGGGCTTCTGGGAGTAAGTGCTCTATATAGTATTTCATCATACTCCAACTATATTCTTGATTTGCCTCACTTCTCTGGTGATTAGAATATAATCATTTTACAGTTTTCCCCTTTTTTATTTTGGCTATTTTTCTTTAAGCTGTTATGACCTCTATGTATTTCTTGAATACACCCACTTCAAACATTATATTTCTATGAACCAAACACCACCCTCCTCCAATACAATACATTTCTATGTTGTCCCTACTTCCTTTACTACACTAAGCTGTAAATAGATTTGCAGAATTTCCCTGCATATCAATAAGATGAGTAAACCCTTATAACAAGACAGGCTGCATTAAAACACATTCTCTTTATCCATACTGCTTTTCTTAAGAAACAACAAAATTATTTTTGAGGTAAATTAAGCAGAGAGATAATAAATAGCAGTAATAAATAACTTACTCTAATACTTCCCAATGTTGTATATTTTCTTTTCTCATTTCTAAAGCTCCCTCTCCACACATATAATCTGCTATATTTTGCAAGCTTTTTTACAAGTATGTTAAGGTCACTTAACATGAAGTAAAGTGATGTTATTGATATTATATTTAGCTCAGAAGGTGTTCATTGTTTAGTACTAATTAAAAGAAGAAGATGATGATGCATTAGTTCAAATGCAAAAGTTTACCCTTAAAAAAATATGATACTTACAGGTGTGAGGTGACATATCACTGTGGTTTTAATTTGCATCTCTCTGATAGCTAGTGATATTGAGTATCTTTTTATATGTCTATGGGCCCTCTGTATGACATCCTTGGAGAAGTGTCTGTTCAGGTCCTTTGCCCATTTTTTAATTGGATTGTTTGTCTTCCTGGTGTTTAGTTGTATGAGCTCTTTATATATTTTGGAGATCAAACCTTTGTCTGATATATAATTGGGCAATGCCTATTAAAATACCAATGGCACATTTATCAGATCTAGAACAAATATTTCAAAAATTTAGCCCTGGCTGGCGTGGTTCAGTGGATTGAGCACCGGACTGCAAAGCAGAGGGTCGCTGGTTCGATTCCCAGTCACAGCACATGCCTGGGTTGTGGGCTGGGTTCCCCAGTGCAGGGAGCATGAGAGGCAACCACACATTGGTGTTTCTCTCCCTCTCTTTCTCCTTCCCTTCCCCTCTGTCTAAAAATAAATAAATAAATAAAATCTTTAAAAAATAATGAACAAAATAAACTAACAAAGAAAATAGAACCACAAGCATGAAAACATGGAAAAGATTGAAAATTATAAAAGGGCAGGGGAGGAGGGGGATAATGGTGGGAAGAAGGGGAAAGGACTAGTCCAAGAATATATATGAAGGACCCATGAACTTGGACAAGAGTGTGGGAATTGACTGTGGGAGCAGGGTGGGGAGGGGCAAGGATGGGAGGAGGAGGGCAAAGCAGGGAAAATTGGGACTACTGGAATAGAATGACTATAAAATGATTTAACAAGAAAAAGAAAGTAGTCATTAGGTTAATTTGGTTTTTAAGGAAATATGAGATTAGTTTTAGTGTAAATTTATAAAGAATAAATTTTCATGACAATGAAAAAAGTGTGATACTTAATTTTACAAATGCACCCTATTTGGAAAGACCGATGCAGCAGGAATGCTTGTCTCTAAATCACTGTGCCATTATTTCCAGACAGCCTAACCTGAAATAATTAGTTTTGCATCTTTTTGTGAAATCCACTGAGAGCAGGTCAGTGGATAATGAATGTGAATCAGAAAATCTTCAACACACTCATTTTTAAACAATTCTTCACAATGACTAGTTGTTTCTGGAACAGTCCCCGCTGACCAAGGGCAGCACAGGGGTCCCAGATGCCTACCTGGGCTCTCCAGTGCTAGATAATGTGAATCAGGTTTCAGCATGTTATTTTAATATTTCAGCCTTTTCTCTTGTTAGGCATGATATAATATATTCCAATTGTTATAGTCAAGTAACTATTTTGTGGTTACTTAATGGGAAATTTAGTTTAAATAAAATATGTAAGTATATAAGTAATAAATAATAAAATTTATGATGCTAGAAAGTCTTGAGAAACATGTCTTATTTAATGCACATTTGTTTATTTTGTACAGTTGTGTGAGGAGAGGGCAATTTTTTCCTTTCAAAATAGCATTTTTCATCCTGTTTTTAGCTTCCATCCTAACCTAGAGGTGTGGTGGGATGAGACATTTCATTATCTAGGTAAAAGGTTAGCAGGGGAGGATCTATTAACCTACTACTTGAGGTTAGACCTGGTGTGGGCTACTTGATGTTTATGCCAGGTACAAGTTTTAGGAGATCATTGGTGGCTCAACATGCTTATATTTGCCTTAAGGTGAAGATGTAATCTCATTGCCTAGTAAGGTATTATCCTCAATAAATAAATCTAAGAACATGATCATGGAAAAAGAGTGGCAATAGCACTTAATATTCCAGATTTTCATTGAAGGAAGATTAGTCAGCCAATTGGACAATACCGAAGAGAGTTCAAAGAGCATAAGCCTATTCCTAGAAAGTATGAAAAATTCCAGTGTGTATGTAAGAATCAGCTGAAGTGTTTGTTTCAATGTGCTGTCCCTCATACCCCTTCTAGAAATTATGATTTAGTATATATAGTTTAGATCCGAGGGAACTGCTTGTCAAAAAATATTTTAGCCATGGCTGGTGTGGCTCAGTGGATTGAGCACTGGCCTATGAACCGAAAGGTTGCCAATTCTATTCCCAGTTAGGGCACATGCCTGGGTTGCAGGCCGGGTCCCTGGTTGGGAGTGTGTGAGAGGCAACTGGTCGTTGTATCTCTGACACATAAATGTTTCTCTCCCTCTCTTTCTCTCTCCTTTCCCCTATCTCTAAAAATAAATAAATGGAATCTCTTAAAAATATAATTTTAATTTTAGAGAAGTTTTAGAGTTATGGAAAAATTGTGAAGATAGTACATAGAGTTCTTGTATATCCCACATCTAGGGAACTGTGTTTTTACCAAATAAACATTGATGACTCTGATGCATGTATATCAAAATTCTCACATTGAGAAGCATTAGGTTACACAAAGGAGGAAGCAGAGTGGAGAGTGTTTGGGGTCAGCCACAACCTGACGATTGGAACAAATTTCCATGGGAACTTCTGGTCAAGATGGGGGCATAGGTAAACATGGCTCACTTCCTCATACAACCACATCAAAATTAGAACTAAGCTAAAGAACAACCATCACTCAGAGGCATCAATAATCAATTTGATTGGAAGTCTGACAACTACAGAATTAAAAACCACATCCAACTAGATAGGTAGGAGGGGTGGAGACATAGAATGGGCTGGTCCCACATTCACGTGCAGTAGAATAAATTTGAGAGGGATATTTCAGAAATGAGGAGTACCAGCCTACACTAGATGCCCCAGTCCAAGTTCCAGTGCCAAGAAGATAAGTCCCCATAACTTCTGGCTGTAAATACCAGTGGGGATGAGTCAGTAGAATAAACTGATGGAGTTCCAAGAAGTTCCTCTTAAAGACCCTACACACTCCCTCTGAGCTCCAGCACTGGGGTAGCAGCTTGAAAGGCACCAGTGGCACACAGGGAGGAACCAAAGTGTCTGGTATCAAGGCAAGAGCTGAGGGACAGCTTTCTCCAAGATGGAAAGGCAGACAGAGGTCATTGTCCCTTTTCTGAACTCTCCCCCAATAAAACCACAGAGCCAGCAGGCAGTTGCCATATCTAAGACTCTGTCAACTTGGCTAAAACTATTTGCCCTGCCTTGCAGATTCCCTGAAACTCCAGCCCACCCAACTTATAGGCCCATCCAAGCTGTTAACAGTGCTTTCTCATGTAAATGGCTGGTTTTGGCTCATGCTTCACAACTTCCTAAATTCTCTGAAACAAGTAACAGCTGGCCTCAGCAAGCCCTTAGTCCCTGTACCTCTTGCTATGTGGCTCCAGGCATGCCACTGGCAGCAGCCAGCCTAGCTTCACAGCTTGGCTTTGCCTAGGAATCTCCAAGTTCAGCTGTTTCAAGTAGCAGCCATCTCAGATTGCTTTATAGTTCAGGCAGGGTAGCCCTAGGCAAAACACGGGTCGGGGATAACCTTGGTCTGCAAACCAGGAAACCCTGCATATCCAGTGGACAGTTACAGACCATGTTGAAGTACAACCACCTTGCCCCTGCACAGCTGATCCTCCATGGAAAGTGGAGGTTGGTGGTCAGTGGTCACAGACAGTCCTTGCAGCTGACTGGCCTGGCTAAATCCCTCTCATTGATCTGCCAACAGCAACCAAGGCTCAACTACCAGAGGAGGGTATACTCAGCCCACATGAAGGGAGCAACTCAGGTACCCAACTTGGTTGATTGGGGTGGCTATGCCACTGGCCTCTACAGGACATCTACTACATTAGGTGATGCTACCAAGACAGGGAGTCATAGCAGCTCTCCCTAATACATAGAAACAAACACAAGGAGGCTGCCAAAGTGAGGAGACAAAGAAACACGGCCCAAAGGAAATAACTAAGCAAAACTCCAGAAATAAAACTAAACTAACTGGCGATAAGCAATCTATCAGATGCAGAGTTCAAATCAATGGTTATAAGGATGCTCAAAGAATTTAGTGAGCACTTCAATAGCATAAAAACCATCCAGTCAAAAACTAAGGATGCATTAATTGAAATAAAGAACAATTTAAAGGGAAGGAACAGTAGAGTGGATGAAGCCAATAATCAAATCAATGAATGGAACATAAGGAAGCAAAAAACAACCAATATGAACAAGAAGAAGAAAAAAGAATCCAAAAAATGAGGATAGTTTAAGCAGTCTCTGGAACAACTTCAAAAGGTCCAACATTAGCATCATAGGGGTGCCAGAAGGAGAAGGGAATGAGCAAGAATTTGGAAATTGATTTGAATAAACAATGAAAGAAAACTTCCCTAATTTGGTGAAGGAAATAAACATGCAAGTCCAGAAAGCACAGATAACCCCAAACAAGATGGGTGTAAATAGGTCCACTCCAAGACACATCATAATGAAAATGCCAAAGGTTAAAGAAAACAAGAGAATCTTAAAAGCAGCAAGAGAAAAGCAGTTAGTTACCTTCAGGGGAATTCCCATACAACTGTCAGCTGATTTATCAAAAAAAAACTTTGTAGGTAAGAAGGGAATGGCAAGAAATAGTCACCGTTATGAAAAGCAGGGACCTACACCGAAGATTGCTCTACCCAGCAAAGCTATCATTTAGAATCAGAGGGCAGATAAAGAGTTTCCCAGACAAGAAAAAACTAAAGGAGTTCATCATCACCAAACCATTATTATATGAAATGTTAAAGGGACTTATATAAGAAAAAGAAGATCAAAACTATGAACAATAAAATGGCAAAAATATATATCTATCAGCATTGAGTCTAAAAATCAAACTATGCAAACAAGAAGAAGAGAGGCAGCAACATGGATATGGAGAGCAGTTTGATGGTTGCCAGATAGTTTGATGGTTGCCAGATGAGAATGGCATGTGGGGGAATGGGTGAAGAAGTGAGGGGATTAAGAAGTACAAATAGGTAGTTTCACACAGAATAGCTATGGGGTTGTAAAGTACAGTATGGGAAATAGAGTAGCCAAAGAACTTAAACACAAGACCCATCGACATGAACAAAGGTGTGGGGATTGCCTGAGGGAGTGGGGGGAACCTGGTGGATCTGGCAAAGCGGGAAAAATTGGGACAACTATAATAGCATAATAAATAAAATATAATTTTTAAAAAGGGCATGGGAATAGCAGGCTGTAGTGCTGAGAATTATAAAGAAGTGGATAGTCATTGCCCATGAAATACCAGGACTGGAAATGTGACTAATTGCAGGCTTAATGATTGTGGGACTGAGGCTGCTGGTATATTTCCCTCTTCAAGTAAAAACAGTCCTGGCCTGAACCTGCAGTTGGAAGATTTCTGTAAATCCAAGTAGAAGTAACCAGGAGAAACCAAAGGAGAAGGCTTTCTTTCAGTATTTTGGACTAGTTTCTATTTATGTCTTACTAGAAGGCCTTATTATAAAGTCCTCTGAAATAATGATTCTATTTGTTTATAGGGTCCTTTTGTCAGGAAGCTTCCACTATTGCACAATGACAGGAAGTCTTCAAACGGTAAACTATGTTCCAATTTTTCTGCTTTCAAAGTAATATTTCTTCATCATTCTGTTTCAGACTACAGGCAAAATACCCCTTACAAGTTGGAGTTGTGGATCAATATAATCCAAAAGGGAGCTAAGAAATACAATCTATAACTATGTCTTTAAGAATTTTTAAGGGAGTATTGAATAGATACTTCTGAACATGGGATTTATAAAATAATTTCATAGTTTAATTTATAGGCTAATCTAATGCTTTAATGAATACATGATAGAAGTGAGTGCAAATTCATCACACTTTAAAAATTGATAAATTTCTGACAATGCTATGACAGTTGAATTGATGCATGGAATGTCAGTATTAATAATAAGCATTAATAAATACTGCATATAATTGAATTAACAATGATGTTAAAAATCTCTTGCTCCTGTACAGACCCCATTTAAACAGGCAGAAGTATTTTTTTTTTATTCTTAGGATGAACATAATTTCAAAGTGGAGCACCCATTCCAAGTTTCTCATAGAGTTTCCGCTTAATTTGTCTAAGTTTACATTTATGAGAGCTATTTTTTGTTGTTTGAGTTCTTCAGAAATCACAGCTTTGATGCTAAAAGTTCATATTTATACAGTATTAGTTTTGAATAATAAAGTATTGAAAATGTATAAAATCTACCATATCTACCAGTCCTTGACTTTCTTTTGTAAGTAATAGGAAACTAATAACCTTCACTCCGCCAGCAAAGTCTACATTTCATTAAGGGGCCTCATTGTATAATAGTTTTTTAGTTGTTTCAAAGCAAATTACTTTGGATTATTCCAGTACTATTTCTTGTGATGAATAAAAGGAAGGTTATGTTAAAATAAGGCATATTTACCATTCCCTTTAATCCATTAGTGACTTATGTAGCATCAAAGCAGATGATATAGCTGGAACATTGTTTAATTCAGGATAGCTGAATCTTGCCCATGGGTGGAAGGAGAAGTGAACTGGAAATTTTTTTTGAAAATTTGAAAGCATATGGTAATGGTTTATCCCTCCCTTTGAAGAAAGATAAGTCTAAAAAGGCCAAATTATGACTAAAAGCCAACACTGTGAAGGTCTTCTGATTACATTGTTTATAGCTTTTGCCACATTTGGATTCTAGTCTCTGCTAATGTACACATTCCCTTAAAACTGTCATTGCTTTTTACACAGGATTGAATATTTCTGATCTTACTGTTTGTTCCTGAAGCATTCCACTACTATGCTTCATGACCTACAGTAGCTGTTGTTAAAAATATTTGGGAAAGTCATATGGCATCATTATATGCAATGGAAAATATTTTCATGAACATATAAATTTAGGTAAATATGTACGCAAGTGAGAAGTTTAGTGTCATCCAAAATCTATTGAAAAATATTAAATGTTAGGAACTAAATTTATCTACTCCATTAGAATCTAAATAACTTTTTAAGATATGAAGTGATTTAATGTGTAACATTTTTAGCATTCTAATTCTCATCACAATTTTTCCTAGAAGATACATTACTTTGTTATAGAAAATTTAAACCATACAATAAGTGAGAAAGGCTAGAATAATGGATAGAACCATGACTTAGAATGTTTTCATGCCTGAGATTTAGCAAGAAAAGAATAACTGATCATTCAGTTTCAGACTGAACAGGTATACACTGAATACCTACTAATGCATGATAGTTATCTTGGGGGAGTTTTTAAAAACATGCTTTTGAGGTTATCTTTTCCAAATCCTATAAAGTTTATTATCATTGTGCTCTGTTTCTAATGGGGAACATAAAAGTAAGTGAAGAGCAGTGAGCCACTAACAAACACATACTGATCCTTCAAAATCACAATCTGGCACCTGACCTTCTAATTTCAAGTATTATTCTCTTTCAACTGCTCCAGAGAGAGTCAGATCTTCATGTGAGATCAAGGGATAGAGCAGGAGGGTAAGGACAAGGATGAACAGAAATGCTGGGAGACCATGGGAGAGGGAAGAAGACTGTCTTTCCATTCTAGATCTCCTGTCTTGAGAAACATAGGGAACTGGGAGGAGATGAATATTCTTGGGATACAAGGTTCTGAGCTGTCTCCTCTGACAGTGACTTGGGAAGGATGGTGACTGAGGTGAATCGTTGTGTTATGACACTTGGCTATTTGTCTGATGGTTGTTTCATGATACTTGGCTGTTTGTCTGATTGGGAAACAGAGCAAGGTGATCTTCATACACACAGATGCATCTTAAATGTGTGTGAACCATAAAATATCTTGTGAATCGCTAATATCTGTTAGCTAATATCTGTTTTTAGCTAACAATGGCAGGTGTCAATGATTCATTTTATTGTTTTAATGGCTTTATGTTTTTACATTAATTTCTAATGGGAAAATGGCTTTCTATTAAGTTGGAAAATTCCATTTAACATCATAAATATTTTTAATAAGTCACAGTCCAAGTGAATTGTGAAAAAATACTTTTCATGCTCCAGCTCTTCTTCAGTACCATTTTTTTCCTTTTTTTTTTTTTTTCCATGAGGTTAAAAGCTCAAATACTTGGCTTTTGGGATGCTTAACATATCTTATAATTTTAGAAGCACCTAAATTTCACTTTGTCATAAAACTATCAAACAATAGATTTTCTTGAAATTAAAGATGTTCAATTTTTATTGCTCTCTGTTTATCTGGATATGCCAAATTCATGGGAATTTTCTGGGAGAAATCACTTTAAAGTACTCTACTGAGAATTCTGGCAAATTTTTATTCAGACAATTAGACACCTCTGATGCTGAGAAACTTACTATTATACACCGGAGTTAGTATAGATTGCTGGTTAAGAGCAAAGACTCTGAAGTCAGATTTTTTGGGGGTTGAATCCTGGTTTTGCCACTCATTGTAATTCATAGAATTATTGTGATTGTTTAAAGAGTTAATACACCAAAATTATTCTGAATGGTGTGTTATGTAGTAAATGCCATATAAGTATTTTTATTGCAACATAAGGTCACTTATTTCATTTCTGAATTTGTTTTCTTTTCAAAAATTCTATTTGTTTTTCTTTTATAGAGCATTTATGTTGAACACAATATTTGGTATGTAAGTAATTTTATAGTATACTTCTTGATACATGACTTCTGGGCTTGAATTCTTTACCCTTTTTTAACAATTTTTATAAGACCTTTTAAGGACTTCAAAATTGGAAAAATTTAATGTTAGAATATAATTATCCCAGAAAATGCAGAAACATTCAATGCCCTACTTCTGATATAACCCTTTATCTCCTGTGCATATATATTTTCAAAGCAACTTCATACCCACCATTCCACCATCTCTCCTTTGGTAACTATGAACTTGTTCTCTATATCTATGGGTGTGTTTCTGTTTTGTCTTGTTTATTCATTTATCTATTTTTTTAGATTACACATAAAAGTGAGATTATATTGTATTTGTCTTTCTCTGTGTGACTTATTTCACTTAGCACAAAACACTTTAAATTCATTCATGTTGTCATAAATGGCAAAATTTAATTTTAATTGCTGCATAATATTCCATATTCCGTGTATATCATGTTTTCTTCATCTATTCGTCTGTTGATGAACATCTAGTTTGCTTCCGTATCTTGGCTGTTACTGGTAATGCTGCAAGGAACATTGCGATGCTTTTGTCTTTTTGAATTAGAGTTTTTCCCCTTCATATAAATACTGAGAAGTGTAATTGTTGTATTGTATGGCAGCTCTATTTTTAATATTTTGAAGAATCTCCGTACTGTTTTCCAGAGTGGCTACAGTAATATGTAATCCCACCAAATAGTACACGAGGATTTCCATTTCCCCACATCCTCAGCAGCACTGGTTATTTGTTGGTTTATTGATGATAGCTATTCTGACAAGTGTGAGGTGACACCTCCTTGTGGTTTTAATTTTCACTTCTCTGATGATTAGTGATGTTGAGCATCTTTTCATATGTCTGTTGGACATCTGCATGTCATCTTATGAGAAATGTATATTCAGGTCCTCTGCTTATTTTTTTGATTGGATTGTATTTTGGTGTTAAGTAGTATTAGTTCTTTATATATTTTGAATGTTAATCCCTTAGCGGATGTATCGTTTGTGAACATCTCCCATTTCGTACATTATCTTTTCATTTTGTTGATGGTTTACTTCACCATGCAAAAACTTTTTAGTCAGACATAGTCTCACATGTTTATTTTTTTTTTTTGGTGTGTTTCTTTTTCAAGGAGATAGAAAAAATATTCCTAAGAGTGATGTCAAATAGTTTATCGCCTATGTTTTATTCTAGCAGTTTTATAATTTCAGGTCTAGCAATTAAGTCTTTAAACCATTTTGAGTTTATTTTTGTACATAATGTAATAAAGTGTTCTTATTTTTCTCATGTATCAGTCTGGTTTTGCTATCACCACCTATTGAAGAGACTGTTGTTTCCTGATTGTATAACCTAGCCTTCTTTGTTATAAATTAATTGACTATTTATGTGAGGATTTATTTCTGGGCTCTCTAATCTATTCCATTGATCTGTATAGCTGTCTTCATGCCAGTACCATGCTGTCTTGATGACTGTAGTTTTATAGTATAGTTCGACAACAGGGATCATACCTCCCCTTTTGTTATTTCTCAAGATTTCTTTGGCTATATGGGGTCTTTTATGGTTGCATACTAATTTTAAAACTAGTTGTAATTCTGAAAAGAATGTCATTGGTACTTTAATAGGGATTACATTGAATCTGTATACAGGGGAACCTTGGTTCTCGATCTTAATTAGCTCTGGAAAACTGTTCGAGAAGTGATTTGCTTGAAAACAATCTCCATTGTTTGTTGCCTGAGAGATGTGTGACTGATCATACAGGTATCAATATGAGAGGGTTTTCAGGTAGAGAATCAAAACTTGAAATTTGACAATTGAGACATTTTTTGCATGAACCACTTGTTTGACAACTGAGTCATTCAAAAATAAAGATGGTCAGGAACTGAAGTTTGACTATTATTTTAAGTAGAAAAAACATTTTAACTATATTCGGCCTTCCAATCTATGAGCAAGGAATATCTTTCCATTTATTTGTATCTTATTAAATCATTTTCTTGTTATAGTTTTTAGAGTACAGGTCTTTCATTTCTTTGACTAAATTTCTTCCTAGGTATTTGTATTTTTTGATACAATTGCAAATGGGATTTTCTTAATTTCTTTTGATCTTTGTTATTAGTGTATAGAAATACAACAGATTCTGTATATTGATTCTGTATCCTGAAACTTCACTGAAGTTATTAATTAGTTCAAATAGTTTTGATTTTGGGGGTCTTTAGGGTTTTCTCTATATATTATCATGTCATCTCCATATAACAGAGTTTTACTTCCTTTTTTCTCCAATTTGCGTGCCTTTCATTTCTTTGTCTTGTTTGTTTGCTGTGGCAAGAATCCAATGCTATATGAAATGGAAATAGTAAGAGTGGGCATCCTCTTCTTGCTCCTAATCTTACAAGAAAGGCTCTCAGCTTCTCACCACTGGGCATGGTATTAGCTGTGGGTTTGTCCTGTATGGGCTTTGTTTGAGGTATGTTCCTTCTGTACACATTTTGTTGAGAATTTCTATCATAAAAGGATACCGAATTGTGTCAACTACTTTTTCTGTATCTATTGAGATGGTTATATGTTTTGTTTTTCATTTATTTTGTTAATGTGATATACTGCATTGATTCATTTATGGTTATTGAACTACACTTACATCCCTGAAATGAATCCCACTTGGTCGTGGTGTATAATTCTTTTATTGCACTGTTATTTCTGGTTTGGTAGTATTTTGTTGAAAATTTTTCATGTATGTTCATCAAAGTTATTGGCCTGTAATTTTCTTGTGTTTTTTTAAATGCCTTTATCTAGTTTTTATATTAGAGTAATGCTGGTTTCAGAAAGTGAATTTGAAAGCAATATTTCCTATTCAATTTTTTGAGATAGTTTAAGGAGGGTAGATTTTAATTCTTCTTTGAATATTGCTAGAACTTGCCTGTGAAGACATCTGGTCCTGCACTCTAAATTGTAAGAAATGCTTTGATTACTGCTTCAGTTGCATTACTAGTAATTGATCTGTTTAGATTATGTATTTCTTCCTGGCTTAATCTTGGGAGGTTATATACCTCTCAATATTTATCCTTTCTTTCAGATTGTCAAATGTTGACATAAAATTGTTGATAGTATTTTTTAATGATTCTTTGTATTTCTGTGGTGTTGGATGCAACTTCTCTTTTCTTTATGCTTTTGTTTATTTGGGTTCTTTTTTTTTACTTGATTAGATTGTGATATACTTTTAAACACTATCAATTATCTTTAATTTTTGATATAAGTTGGCAAACTTTTCCTTATAAAAGGCCAAATGGTAGGTATTTTCAGCTTTGAAAATCATAGGATCCCTGTTGCAACCACTCGATACTGCCATAAAAGCACAAAAGCAGTCTCTGACAATACATAAATTAATGGGCATGACTGTATTCCAATAAAACTTAATAAAAAATGTGGTGGATCACATATGGCCCATAGACCATAGTGTGCTGACCTTTTATTTAAGAGATTATTTCAATTCTTTTATAAAGATATCATTCAGTGAAGAAACACACCTTAAACCCAGATGAAAAAAAATATTCCCTCTAAAGGAAATCTTGAACTCCATGCTCCCTTAACAATTAATTCATCTGGGTGATCCACCTGGTCATGATTGCTCACACACAGTGGCAGAATGATGGTATTTAGAAGGTCAATATTAATTACAGTCAAAACTTGAAAAGGAGTATGAAGTTTGAGTTTATAACTAACATATTAGAGATGATCAAAAATTAAAAAAAATTCAGCTAGCTTTTAAATGAAGATGTGACATCTGCTGTATTCTATTATCATTTTGAAGAGCAAAAATCATACATATTTATGTGGTATATGAAGACCTTGTCTGCCAGTGTATTAAAATAACTCATTAGTATAGATTCATAACACTTTAATTAAGATAAATATTTTAAATAAATAAAAGCCTAAAACACAGCATACAATGATTTGGAATTTAAATTAAAATGCAAAATATTTAGACAAATTTAAAAAGTTTAATGGCAATTAGATATCCTATTTCAAAGTTATGCATAAAGCATAAAAACCAAAATAATTAGTTAATACTTTTAAAAAATCTATTAAAATTGGTGGTTAAATGAATTTTTAAACCAAAAATTGGGAATGGCACAAAATATTAAAATTTAAAAACAATTGATTCTATATGCACAAGAATAGCATTCTAAGAAATACTGAACACTACTTGAAGAGATTCCTACAATTATCACATTGGTTGATCTTTGAACCAAATTAGAGAGGCATATACATTTTCCCAGCTCAGCAATAATTCCGTGCTTTGATGGAAGACCAGACCAGGTTGATCATGGACTACATAAAGAAACTCTGCACAGCTGAACCATAGTGAGGTTACATTTTATGACCTTGTTTCAAGGTCACAGTTAGAATTTATAAATATCTTTTTGATAGAAGCTCATAAATACCTCAATAGCATTTATGCACTGAATATAGTAAAATATACAATTTATTAATTATTGTAACTGAAGATAAATAAACAGCATTGGAATATTTAACAAATACACACATTAAACTCACATTAATATATTGCTTAAAATTTCTCTCTGCCAAACAGGAACTTACCAATATAATTTATTTTAAACATCTAGTAAATATTTTGTGAGTGCTCTGTTCTGTCATAAGCATTAAAAAGATGTAAAAACTTCCTCACTGTAAGGGATCTTCTTATTTAAGGAGCTAAAATATAAATTCTTATAAAATTAGATATTAATTCTTAGAAATATCATAAGATAAAATATTATACAAATAGTCGTACAAACTCATGGGAAAAATATTGTCATCAGTTGACTTCAGATATTCACAGGTGATCTGTAAGTCTACATATCAAAAAATAAGATTGAGGTAAATATGAGGAGAAAACAAATATGGAAAGCGACAAAAATGTAGCGTTTAGAATGGCCTTGGAATGGACTCAAAGTTAAAATTTCTGTTTTAATTTAATAGCAAGTATATAAAATGGCAATAATGACAATGTACATATTTAATATCAATTGCTCTATTATTGAATAGAGCTATTTATTTTCTTCACTGGTTTGTAAGTTGTCATGCAAAGTAGAAGATCCATGCTAGAAACCAAAGTCCTTGTCTCAAGCACTTTCCATAACTGAAAGATTAAAATGATGTCAAATGAGAGTGGGCATTAAATATCAGGTTGATGAACTTAAACTTACTGAAACAGAAAATGTAGTAACAGAAACAGATCTGCATAACAATAACTTCTACTGGAGTTTATATTTAGAAGCATGATGAGAAAAAGAAAGATAAGTAATGTAACATCAATAGATATGTTAAAGGTTTTGGGATTCTCAGATATGGCTCTGGGTCTGGGTTTGCTTTTTGCAAGCTCTATTGCATTGACGTCACTTTCTTAATCTATAAAGTGGTCAGGATAATATCTATACCATAAGGTTTTGAGAATCCCAACACATCAGTGGCAAATAAATGTGAAAAGTGCTATGTACATTTGAAGGACTATTACTATAACAGTTTCCTCGAATTTAAAAATAATGTGTTACTATGGAAAGCCTTAATATGTGATTAAATGTGCAAGCCTTACAAGAAGGGGTGAGAGATACTGAGGTAGGCCTTTCTGTGTACTCAGAACTATTAGTCTTTTCACTCCTAGAGTAAGAATCAGTGATGGTGTAGTTTCAGCATACTCAGGTAACCTACTATTTGGTAAATTAAGAATTAGAAGATTTTTTTTCAGGTGATAGTATACTAAAAATAACACTTATGATTTAAGACAGGATAGAAATAATTGGCATAATATACGAAACTACCCTAGCCAAGACTTGGCCCTAGAATCGTAGTGCATGTCTATTAATTAAAAATCTAATCAAATGTATCCAATCATCCATAACGGAGGAGATTTAGAACTAGAGTAGTTAACCTCTAGTGGGAGGGTAATGGTGAGATCCAAAAATAAAAAGGTGTGGGTTAAATATATTACTACAGACAAAATACCAGGACCCACTTTACCTCTCTGAGACATAGCAAGAATGTAAATTAGTGTAGCTGCGACAAGAAGAGTATAGTGGTACCTCAAAAAGTTAAAAATAAAATGTCCTCGTGATCCAGAAATTCCACTTCCAGCTATATACACAAAAGAATTGAAAGCAGGGACTCAAACAGATATTTGGGCATTTGTGTTCATAGCAGCCATATTCACAACAGCCAAAAGTTGGACACGACCTGGGTTTTCATCGACAGGTGAATGAATAAACAAAATTTGGTGTATACAGGTAGGTATCTGAACAGTATAGAGAACAGGGGAGCAGAATAAATTAGGGGTTGAGACTGAGGGTACACTGTCAGAAATCAATGACAGTTATGCTCAGCAACACAATACAGAGGTGGATGCATTGAAGCAGTCGCATCTTTGGATCACTCACTGCCTTGGAGCATAATTTGAAGGCAAAGTGGAAACCTCAGCAAGCCCAGCAATGCTAACTGGGGCATTGGACAAGTATGGAAACACGTGACCTTTTCTCTTTGGTGTGTCTGTGTCCATCAGTGGGAGGGGATTGGGGATTGTTTACTAAGATTTTAAAAAGGGCATAATCTTTGTTACCAGAGAAGAGACTCTTTCCCGTAGTTATTTTTTTCCTGGCGTAATTATTTAAAATAAATTTTTAATAACTAGAATACAGGGTGAGGAGGTGGCACTTGGAATGTGGTATGTCATACACAGCACAGGTTTCCACACTGTTGGGGAACATTGTGTCCATTAGATTCCACATATAAGTGACATTATGTGGTATTTGTCCTACACAGACTGGCTTATTTCACTTAACATAATATTCTCCAGGTCCATCCATGCTGTTACAAAAGGTAAGAGTTTCTTTGATATTTAAAAAAAAAATTAATAGTATATTTTTATTGTATTTTTCCATCACCATTTATCCCCTTTATACCCTTTCCATCTTCACCAACCTCCCTTCCTCCCCCTCACAATCACCACACTGTTGTCCATTAATTCTTAATTTATATATTTTGAAGATATGATATACGTTGTTGATAAAATTAGAATTTTTATATCTTCTTGAAATATTGACTACTATACAATTTTTTTAAAAAAATTATTTATTTATTTTTATAGAGAGGGGAAGGGAGGGAGAAAGAGAAGGAGAGAAACAGCAATGTATGGTTGCCTCTCACGTGGCCCTCACTGGGGGCCTGGCCTGCAACCCAGGCATGTGCCCTGACTGGGAATCGAACCGGGACCCTCTGGTTCCCAGCCCGAGCTCAATCCACTGAGCTACACCAGCCAGGGCAACTACTACACAATTTTAAAAAATATTTCTTTTCAGAGTTTACTTTCTTTCTACCAGTTTTTTTAAATTATTTTCTTTATGCTTACTCTTTATCATGTTGTATTCTTATAATTAAACATATCTCTTAAAAGATGAATAAATCTGGGTATTGTTTTAAAATTTAGGCTGAAAATGTCTGTCTTTTAAATGACATGTTTAGTCCATTTATAGGTATTTGGATTTAAACCTACAGTCTTACTTTTTTTTAATTGATCAGTACCACTTGTTCTGTATATTTTTTCCCTCTCCTTGCTTGACGATTTTAAAATTATTTAAGTTATTATATTTCTACTCTTTATTACTTTGCTATTTATATATTCTATAACTACTACAGGCATACCTAATTTTATTGTGCTTTATTGCTTTCAAAGATTTATTTATTTATTTTTTACAGATTGAAGGCAAAACCCTCTATCAGCAAAAAAAAAAGGACTTTATTGTGATAGTGCAATTACTTTCCTTATGGCTATTTTCTGTTATTATGGCTATATAATTTAATTCTAAAATACAGCCCTGGCTGGTGTAGCTCAGTGGATTGAGCTCGGGCTGGGAACCAAGCGGTCCCGGTTCGATTCCCAGTCAGGGCACATGCCTGGGTTGCGGGCCAGGTCCCCGTGAGGGCCACGTGAGAGGCAACCATACATTGCTGTTTCTCTCCCTCTCTTTCTCCCTCCCTTCCCCTCTCTCTAAAAAATAAAATAAAAATAAAATCTTTAAAATACATTTAAATCCCATAAGTCATTATATTATTATTTAGCTAGCAAATAGTCTTACCCATCTACTTACCTATGTATTAGATTTAATCTTACATTCCCTCTTTTTTTGCCTTTCCTCCATCCATCCTTCCCTCCCTTTCTTCTTTATAGTTACACCTGGAATGATTTTCTGCACGCTAGAAGAATTCCTTCAATATTTCCACTAGTGTGGATCAGCTAGTCTTTAATATTTTCATTTATCCACTATTTGATAAAATATAATCACTAAATATAAAATTCTAGTTAATGGTGCCCAGAGTAATTAGTGCAATATTTATGCAACAGTAGATATTCTATGTATTTGGTGAATTAATAGTTTATTTTTACAATTATTTAAATTACTTGTATTTGAAATACAACAGAACAATGGAATATTTTTATTATTAGAAAAAGTAAGGTTTTTATTATCATAATAAAATAATGAATTCCACTCTTCTACCTCTTTCTAATTATAGAAATAATATTTATAAAACTTCATATTGGTTACAAAAGTCTCAAGATCTATATGACAGTCACAAAAGTTATACAACTGACTATACTCAATATCAAAAGCAAATGAATATGTAAATATACCCTTCTATGTATGGTTATTTTAGTTAAGACTGAAATATTATAATACAATGTGTTTACTTTTGTAACGGGCTTACATTCAATTATGGCTGATCATAAATAACCCTCAGTGAATGAGGGTGGAGGTATACATAAGAAATTACAGTTTGTCAATAACTTCAGCTATATAGATCACACCATCTTATTGGCAGAAAGCAGCAATGATTTGAAGACAGGGACAAAGTAGAACCACATTTGAGACACTATTTGAGTAACTGAAGTGTCTACAAATGAGCATAGCTACTTATTTGTTTATTTAATATTTAAATTGAATTTATTGGGGTGACACTAGTTAATAAAATTATCTAGGTTTCCAGGGTACAATTCTATAATACATCATCTGTATGCTGTACTGTGTGTTCACCACCCCAAGTCATCTCCTTCCATCACCATTTATCCCCCTTTACCTTCTCCTACCTCCCCTCACCCCCTTTTTCCTCTGGTAATCAGCATATTTCTGTCTGTCTATAAGTTTTTTTTCTTTTTTTTTTGCTTTATCCCTTTATTTTTAAAAATTTTTAACTAATGTATATTGAACCTTTATTATGTTATAGGTAAGTAGAAGTTTGGAAAATTATTTGGTAACGCTTTACTAACTTCTATCAATTTACAATCTAATCTGTTTGAAAGATAGCTAAGAAAATATATTTTATATGTCTTTCTGATATTTGACTACTTTTATGAAAAAAGATTCTCTAACTTAAATTTTTATATGGCATAATATTTCCTTTGGTGCAAAATGTATTTGAAATTAATAAGAGTATGAATGATTTTATCAATCAACCCATTTATGTTTGCATACATTTTTACAATTTTACCTGATAATTGAGGGAGATTTCTTCAAAGTCATGCAGGTCCTCTGTGTCAGACATAGAAGCAGTTTTCAAATTCTTATTACAAGTCAGGAACCACCTACCAACATCACTGGTATCTATGATCTCAATGGAGCTAAGAAAGATTTGATCAGCATCTGTGTATGACATCTTGGGTTTCAGAAGATCTGGCCTTTTCTTCTTCAGCAAGCCACTATGTAGTACCAATATGGAGAAGCTTAACTTTTTGGAATTATGTAATTACAGAACAAGAAAGCATAAGTGAGTAGGTACTAAAAGTAAAAAAAAAAAAAGGAATGTGGAAGAGTATCACTAAATATTGTTTTTCTCTTATTTTATCATGGTGTTTGCTGCATTTCCAATGATTATTCTCTAATTAGGGTTAAAAACTCTTTCTTATGATTAATTACAAATCTCTACATTTGATCCTATTTTAAATAATGTTGATGAGAATTTAAAGTCATGGATTGAAGTCTCATTTTCCTAATTATTGCTATCTATATTTAATAATTCCAGCTTTCATTTTTTGATACCAACTATGGGCCAGGCATTTAGGTGTCTTTCTTATCCCCCTCTCACAAACACTACTTTGAATTAAGGATGAAACTTATCTTTAGCAAATTTTGACAGGACTCTAATCACTGAAGTAGAGAGCTATGAGAACATGTCTCCTTGACTGCAAAAACAGTGAAATTGAGACTACATTAAATTTTTTCTACTGCACCATAATTTTGAGTAGGAGATATATCGATCTGAATCAATTTAAGTTAACATGGAAGGTAAGCTATAAAATAGGACTCAAGCCCATTCTTTATTGAAACTTGAAATTTGGTAGCAAATCTTGTATAAGGACTTAGTTTATCCTTGTAGATGTTTTCAATTCTCCTGTATATAAGAGAGAAGTCCTCCTTTTGTATTCAATCCTGAATATAAACAATAAAAACCTTACTCCTATTTTATAAAAAAGTCCAAGAAGTGCTGATATAAACAAAAGTATGGTGGATTCTTTTAGTCTAATCTAGCAAAATTTTAATAGGAAAATAAAAATGATTTATAAACCTATTGGATGACAACATATCTAAGCAAGATTTATGGTTTATACTTACTCAGAGATAAATCCTTTTATTACTTAAGATTTTTTTTCTCTTTAGTTTTGATTAATTTATTTTTGGTTGTCTGGTTTAGTTACAAAACATGAAGATAACTTATCTGCCTTTTTATGGGTCATTATGTGAGATAAATGCAGGTATTTCACTTAAATATATTATTAAATTATATTTCCAAGTGCAGTAAGTAGTTAATTACAACTTGCAATTGTAAATAATGATAAGAGGATAAATAAGCATGAATAAAATAGGAACATATAATCTATAGATAATAAAACCAATATGTGATATGTTTATTTTAAATTTTATTGGGGAAAAGGACTCATGGCCAACCGACCATGTGGGGATGGTTGGGTGAGGGAGTATAAACAGACTGAGGGGTAATAGAAAAAATACATAAAGACTAAATCACAAAATAATTTTTTAACTTTATAATTGTTATAATTCACTGAAGACATAATTACATATGATATCTAATATAATTATTCAAAAAATGTCCCAGGGTAGTTACTATTTCTCTCAATTTACAAACAAGGACACGGAGCCACAGAAAAGCTAGAGAAATCTTTGCAGCAATACACTGATAGAAATTTAACCAGGATCCCAGCTTTGGTAGTCAGATTTCAGAGTCCATGATTTTCAGTGTCGCAAGACTGAATTTAGGATGACATCATTTTTATTATGTTTTCTTTATACTTGTTGGATCATGGTGAGTGATGGGGATGGTGATATTACTCTTAGGCATGATAGTGTAATGTGTGACTTTTTTTTTTTTTTTTTTTGAGGAAAATCTGTTCTGATTACTTAGCAGAGTAAATGGGAAACATCAAAATAAATTACGTTTACAAAATATATACCATTCATGCCCACATAAGCCATACTAGCAGGACTGCATATTCCATGTATAAGGCTTGTATGAGTTAACTTTTACTGCATAAAATGGGGATCACAAATATAGTGGCTTAATATGAGACACATTTATTATCCAACAGTTTCTGTGGGTCAGTAGTCCTGTCACGAATTAGCTGGGTTTTTTGTTCAGAGTTTCATCAGGCTGCAGTCAAGACATCAACAGAATTGCCCTCACCTGAAGGCTTGCTGGGAAGAATCTGTATTCAATCTTGTTCAGCTGAGCTTCGGTTTTTGGCAGAATTTATTTCCTTGTGGTTTTATGACTGAGGGCCTGGCTTGCTGGTGGTTGTTGCTTGAAGACCACCCTCAGATCCTAGAGGTTACTTGCAATACTTAATTGCTGCCTGTAATTTATTACCACATGGATTTCTCCAACATTTTCACTTACTTCATCTAAGCTGCAAAAGAGGGTCTCTCTAGTCTCCAAGATGGAGTCTTATATAATGGAAGATAACCAAGAAAGTAAATCTTTTGATTTTATAACCATCTAATCACAGGAGTGATATTCTATCAAATTTATCTTATACTTAGAGGCCCCAGCTCCTGCCCATAGGCAAGGAGGGAAGTTCAGCAATCGTTTGAAAGCAATAGCTCTGAATGTATAAACATGTAATTTTAGCTTTTTAAATTTAACTTAGCCCCCTCTTGGCTCCTACAATATCCCTTGATAATTGGAGGTGTGTCTTGCCAACTTAATGAGAGTCAATTTCCACTTTTTTCATAAAACTTATGTCATGACCATGCTTCTTTTCAGTTATGCACTCGGAAGTTTGGATTAGGTGAGACTACGCTTCAAACTGTGATATTGTACATTCATGACATAGCTGGGAAACCACACAGGACATTCACTTACCCAAGACACACTGGGGACTGCCCTCTAAGTCCAAAGCAGTGGTTCTCAATCTGCGTTATAACTTGGCATCACCTGGGAAATTTTTTAAAAATTGAGATAGTTGATATATAATATATAAGTTTAAAATATACAATGTATTGATTTTACACATCTATATATTGCAACATTACTACCAACTGAGCTTAGCTAACCCCTCTATCACATCATATAATTATCTTTTTTTGTGTGTGGTAAGAGTATTTAAGATTCAATCTCTTAGCAACGTTGAAATATATTAACACAGGGTGTGACTATAATCACTACGCTGTGCTCTATAACAATATTAACTCTGCCCATCCGTGAGCACAGGGTATCTTCCTATTTGGACTTCTTTTGTTTCTTTCATCAAAGTCTTATAGTTTCAGAGTATAGGTCTTTCACCTTCTCAGTTAAACTTACTCCTATTTTATTGTTTTTGATATCGCTAGTGGGAAGTTTTCTTCATTTCTTCTTCAGACATTTCGTTGTTAGTTTATAGAAACACAAGTGATGTATGTGTATTGATTTGATAGCTTGCAACTTTACTGAATTTACTAATGTGTTTTAACTTCTTTTGGTTGAAATTTTAGGATTTTCAATATAAAAATCATATATTGTTTTCAAATAACTATTTTACTTCTTCCTTTCTCATTTGGATGCCTTTTCCTTCTTTATCTTGCCTAATTATACTACTTAGAGATTTTAACACTGTTGATTAAGAGTCTGATCTTTGTCATTTTATTCCTTCTGCTAACTTTGCTCATAATTTAATCTTTTTCTTCTTTATTTGAAATATTTCTATATTCTTAATACATGACTTTATTGCTGTAACCTGTTATCTCAAAACTGCTTCTGCAGCATGCCATAGGTTTTGGTGTGTTGTGTTTCCATTTTCATTTGTTTTGAGATTCAATTTTTTTTTCTTTTTATTTCTTCTTTGACCCATTGCTTGTTCAGGAGTGAGCTGTTTAGTTTTCACATATTTGTAAATATTCCAGCTTCCATGTGCTTGTAAATTTCCAGCCTTTCTTCTTTTAATTTATTTCTAGTTTCATACCAATGTAATCAGAGAAGCTAATTGGTATGATTTCCATCTTCTTATATTTGCTAAGATTTGTGAGAATCAGGTTACTCTTAGCCACTTTCCAGTTCAGAGACTTTTTGCTTTCTTCTTTTTTGCAAGGGAATTTCAATTGTCATTAATTGTTCACTTAAAGTGTCACTTAGTAACACTGGAAGTTGCTTTTCTTCAGTCCATTCTGCAGGCCATTTCTCAATTGTAGACTGTCTTTTACTTAATCTTGGGCATTTGCTGCTGTTGTACAAGATTCTGCCATGATTTTAGGCCCATGTGGCCTAAGGCACCTGTGAAAATGTTCTTCTTTTCCAAACCTTAGAGTTTTCCATCCTACTGTCCCTTTCTGTCACCCACACACCCCTCTTGAAGGGCAGAACACAGTAACTCTCAGTAAAGGAGGGCAGGATTCTATAAATTCCTCTGAAGATTATTCAGCTACACAACTGCTATTCAGACATGATTACTGCATTATTATGGTACCTAAAGAGAAGAATTACCTGGCAGTCCTTTTTACTCAAATATTTGAAGAAATGCTATTAAGAAAAAAAGAAAGTGTTATTTTAGACAATAGAATGAAGAACCAGTGTGTGGTATACCTTGTCTGCCTTCAGCATCGAAGCCTCCACTGCGCAGCTCTCTTCTGATAGGCCGGGATGCCAGACTTTGCTACGTTGGGTATGCGGTCTTGTAAGATGATCTCCTATTTATCACTCATCTCAGCTCAGATGTCATTTTTTCTCAAAAGGCTTCCCTACCCACCTCTTCTCAGAAGTTCCCTAGTCACTCTCTACCACTTTTCTATTTTTTTTTCATTAAAGTACATATCTGATGTTACATTGATTATTTTGTCTTTCTCCCCTTCATTGTGAGATTAGGGGCTCTCTCTTGTGGCTGATCTGTCTCCCAAATACAGAACAAAGCCTGGCACATAGTGATAAATGTTTGCCTAATGAATGAATGACATAATGAATAAAGACACAGTTCTTACTCTTATGTTGTTGTTACCCAGGCATCAGAAATACAAAAAAGTTCTATAGATACTTCCTACTTACTGCTGCTAATGTGTTTATAATACTGTAGAGCAGGGGTGTCGAACGCATTTTCACCAGGGGCCATATCAGCCCCGCGGTTGCCTTCAAAGGGCTGAATGTAACTTTAGGACTGTATAAATGTAACTACTCCTTAACACTCCCACCGGGTAGAAACAAGGGGCCGGGCCAGATAAAACAAGGAGGAGGGCCAGATTCAGCCCAATGGCCTTGTGTTTGCCACCTCTGCTTTATATTATCAGGAATTTGTTTTTTAAATTAATTTTAATTATTATTATTTTTAGGAGTTTTTTAATTGTATATTTTCCATTACCATTTATCCTCTTGACACCCTCTTCCACCTCCACACACCCCTCTCCCCTCCACAATGACCACACTGTTTTAAACTATGTGCTTGGTTTCAAAAGCAAAAGTAACTCAACCTACACTCATTCATTGTGATCATTATTTCTCCCCCTCCATAAAAAGAGTCTTACAGTTTCTCAAGAAATCAGGCAAATAAATCCACAGCCTGGAAGAATCCATACATTGCCTTAGATTTCTTTATCTAATTATCACTCACACATCGTCTAAGCCGTCCAGTCTTCTCCTGAAAAAAGCACATGCATGTGAACAGAAGTGGTATAGAAATCCAACAGAGGGAAGCAAGTTCATTAGAGTTCAAAAGATAACATCATTCATTTTCTAGCTTGTCTGAGAATTTTTTTTAAATAATTTTTGTGACTTTAAAAAAAATCTGCATTGTATTTTTTCAATTACCATTTATTCCCCGTATACCCTCTCCCTCCTGCAATCACCACACTGTTGTCCCAGTCCATGAGTCCTTTTCTCCCTCCACAGCCCAATACCCCATCCCCCATCCAGAGCTGTCAGTCTGTCTCTGTCCTTGAGTCTGTCTCTATTTTGCTTGTTAATTCAATTTGTTCATTAGAGTTTCCTTATGAGTGAAATCATATGGCATTTGTCTTTCTCTGGCTTATTTCACTTTGCTTAAGTTATGAGTTCTGTCCCCAGTCAGGGTGCAAATGAGAGTCAATGAACTGATATTTCTATCTCACATTGATGTTTCTATCCCTCTGTCTCCCTCCCTTCCCCTCTCTCTAAAAATAAATAAATAAAATCTTTATTATCAGAAATTTGATAACAAATGGACCTAAATCTTATATACCAAGTACGTTATTAAATGTATGAATATATAAGCCTAACTGAAAAATTTAAAATAAACTTTGTACCCTAATTACTTTGTTTTATCCTAATGGAATGTTACTTTTAAGTACCTCTGATGATGCTGATGCTTGTGGTCCACACTTTCAGGATTAAGGTCTTAGACCTGTTGCCAAGCCTTCTAAGAACCAGAGTGTTGACTCAAAGCCTTTGTCCTTTATTTCCCTGACTAATAACAAGCTCTTTATCGTTATCTTTTGCCCATTTAGGCTAAATAGAAGTCATCAGGATGCAGTCTTTCAGATTATCTTAAATTTAGCAGAGATATGAAAGTTAGGGTCTTTTGGTCTAATCTTATTTTAAAGATAATTAGCTTTAATTAAAGAATACTGGGGAATTAAGGTGCTTACAATGTAAAAATAGTTAAATAATTATTGAAATCTAGAAAATCAGAAAAATATCATATTTATAAAGATGCTAGAATAAGAATATATTAAAGCATAATTCCATTTTTTAAACAGTGACTTATCCTTTTAAATGAAAGCTTTGCTGGAGAGAGTATTCTTGGATGTAGGTCCTTGCCTTTCATGACTTCAAATACTTCTTTCCGGCTCCTTCTTGCCTGTAAGGTTTCCTTTGAGAAATCAGCGGATAGTCTTATGGGCACTCCTTTGTAGATAACTCTCTCCTTTCCACTTGCTGCTTTTAAGATACTCTCTTTATCTTTAATCTTGGGGGCAGATAAAGTGTTTCCCGGATAAGGTAAAGTTAAAGGAGTTCATTATCACTAAGCCCTTATTACATGAAATATTAAAGCGACTTATCTAAAAAGAAGATAAAAAAATATGAACAGTAAAATGACAACAAACTCACAAGTATCAACAAATGAACCTGAAAAAAGAGAAAAGCAATGAAAACAAAAACTAAGCAAAGAACTAGAATAGGAACAGAATCAGAGAAATGGACATCACATGGAGGGTTTTCAGTGAAGGGGGGTGAGGAATGGGGGAAAAGGTACAGGGAAGAAGCAGCCTAATTGGAGGGCATAAAATAGATGGGGAGAGGTAAAACATGGTGTAGGAAACAGAATTCAAAGAACTTGTATGTATAACCCATGGACATGAACTAAGGGAGGCAAATGCTGGAGGGTTGGAGGGTGCAGGGTGGAGGGGGGATAAAGGGGGGGAAATTGGGAAAATGAATAGCATAATGAATAAAATATACTTAAAAATGTAAAAAATATATTTGGCAACAAAAAACAGTGACATCAAAACTCTGCTATAAAAGAAAAGGGGAACTGATATTCTGCAAACAATACAGAGAGATAAAAAGAAACAATATAAAGAGTTACATGGAGTTTAAGAAAGTACCTTGAAGTAGAAAGCCAAACACAGAACGAATTTATTGTTCATAAATGGTTTTCAAGGTTATAATGAAAAGCATTTACAAAGATATCAAACTCAGGGGAAATAGTCTAACCAAGAAATCCTCCGAAAAGTAAGAACATTAGTGATGATGTTACAATGGAACAAGTATTGTCATGTTATTTGTCAGTTTTGTCATTAAATTATAGACAAGGGAGAAATAAAGACCTTGAAAAACTGTCAGTCAACAAAAAACCAGACAAAGAATAGTAATTAGACAAATTTACCATATGCAAATCAATGGGTCCTGTTGACCTTTTTCAAAGAAAATTATTGTTTTATGTACCCACCATTTTTGAAAACTCCTCAAGGCATTAGGCTGTATTGGCTTGTATATGAAGAGTCATTCGGTATTGGAAATTGCCTGAAAGTCTATAAAACAGCCGCAGTGAATCTAATTAGGAAGACAGTGTAATGGGCTACCAGAGATTTGATGCTACATTGTCATGTTACAATCTTTGTCAATTTGGAAAAAGCAAACTGTTCAAATGATCTTTTAAATTAGATTAAATTGGCAGGCACTATAAAAACTAGTGGAATTATAAGTATTATAAAATATTTTAAGCTATCAGTTTAATTTCTCAAATTTTGACACGCTGTAAATAATAATAAATCTAAATCTCACAAGACTTCTGAATCTTCCATTTGACTTTACCTGAAGATTTGAATGTGCCTTTATATTTTATGTCTTAGTTCCATTATCTACCCTGGAAGGTAAAACAGTTGAAAAAGGATGGTTGAGCACAAAGGTAATGTATACCGGTGAAATTTTTGAGTAACAAGGGCATTTGGATATTATGTGCTATGTGAGAAGCAGTTACCGCTTTTACTGTTGAGTTTCCAGATTGGATTTTCACCAATTTTATCTTTCCTAGAGCAAAATATATCTTGTAAGAGTCTATAGAATAGAAGCAAAAATCTGCAACATACCATCTTCTAGGAAGACTAAAATGAATATCTACCAATTTTATAACAAAACAAGCTCTGAAGCAAAAACGATGGACCACAAAATGATCAAGGTGCCAAACAAAACAACTTTCCAAATGCAAGCAACATTTATTTGACCTGTGTTGAAGCCCTAACCTCAATATATGCTTTCTGGAGGTGAGGCCTTTGGGAGACAATTAGGTCCAAATGAAGTCATGAGGGTAAAGCCCAGGATGTAATTAGTGCCCTTATAAGAATCGAATAAAGAGCACACTCTGCTCTTTTTTATGCTGTTGCTCATCCCCCTACCCCACTTCCGGGTTTCTTTGAGGATGGGTCAAGAAAGAAGAGGGCCCAATGACTGATCTGTCGGTACCTGGACCTTGGACTTCTCAGGTTCCTAAACTGTGAGAAATAAATGGTTTTGTTTAAGCCACTGGCCAATGGTAATTTGTTATAGCAGCCCAAGCTCAGATAGCCTATATAAAAATTGGTAAAACATCACTATATGACTATAGATGTGTGTGTGTTTGTTTGTAAAACTGCTTTTTTTTTTTTTTTTTTGTATAATGTGATGAAAGGCACACAAGTCTTTGCTTAAGCTCTCATGGAAAGTAAATAAAAAGGGAAAGAGGACTTATTTTTAGAAGTGGGTACATGTCCATCTCTTGCCAAAGTCATTGACTTCAAACCATTTTGAAATGATCATCAAGGGTATGTTAAAACTGTTACAACTAGCTTGATTAAGTTCCAATCAATACCGTTTACATTTTGAAATAAGAAGTTCCATATACTATTTTCTTGCCTTCTTGACCCCTTTATAATATCTTTTAAACTATCTTTTAATGAAGCTTATAAACCTAGTGTCAAATACTTATTGGGTAGTTTCAGGGTTTGTAATGGGTAATTTTATGTGTTACCTTTGCCAGACATTGATGCCCAGTGGTTTGGTGAAACACTAGTCTAGTGATTTCTGTGAAGTTATTTTGTAAAAGTGATTGTAATTAATAATCAGATGACTTTAAGTAAAGCAAATTACACTTGATAATGTGAGTAGTTCTTATTCAATTTGTTGAAGTCCTTAAGAACAATAATTGAAGCTTTCTGAAGGAGGAATTCTTCTTCGAGATTGTAACATACAGAGCTTGCCTAAGTTTCCAGCTTGGTGGATTGCTGTCTGGATTTTGGACTCAAAACTCTCACCATCTGAGAAGCATTTTTAGCCTGTCCACTTGACCTACAGATTTTGAATTTACCAGTACCCACATCATGTAAGCCAATTCCTTCAATCACATCAGTGTCTCCATCTCTGTACCTCTGTTTATATTCTGTAGCTTCTGTTTCTTTTTTTAAATTCAAGTATAGTTGACATATAATTTATATTAGTTATAGTAATTTCATGTGTACAATATAGTGACTTGACACTTCTACACCTTACAGTGTGATCACCTCACTAATTCTAGTAATCATCTGTCACTGTGCAAACTTATCACAATATTTTTAATTATATTCTCTTTGTTTTTTTTTCACATGTACCCCATTTGCTTCTTCTTTGTTATCCATCATTTCTGTCTCTGTTTCTATGAGTTTGTTTTTGTTTTGTTTGTTCATTTGTTTCATTTTTTAAGATTGCACATATAAGTGAAACCACAGAATATTTATCTTTCTCTATCTGACTTATTTCACTTAGAGGAATGCCCTCCAGGTCCACTCACGTTGTTGTAAATGATAAGATTTCATTTTTACTGCTGCATAATATTATATTGCATCTATCTATCTATCTATCTATCTATCTATCTATCTATCTATCTACCTATCATCTATCCCACATCTTTTTTAGTCATTCATCTATTAGTGGACACCTAGGTGGCTTCCTTATCTTTACTATTGTAATAATGCTGCAATGAACATCAGAAGGGTGTATATGTCTATTTGAATTAGTGTTTTCATTTTCTTCAGATAAATATTCAGAAATGGAATTGCTGGGTAGTATGTTACAACTGTATTTAGTTTTGTTGAATAATCTCTATAGTGTTTTCCATAGTGGTTGCATCAAATTATAGTCCTGCCAACAGTGCACAAGGGTTCCCTTTTCTCCATGTCCATAGCAGCATAAGTTATTTATTGACTTTTTGAAATAGCCATTCCGACTGGTATGAGGAGATATTTTATTGTGGTTTTGATTTGCATTTTTCTGATGATTAGTGATGTTAAAATTCTGTAGCCACTGTGGAAAACAGTATGGAGGTTCCTCAAAAAATTAAAAATAGAACTCTCATATGACCCATTAATTCCATGTCTGGGTATTTATCCAAAAAATCCCAAACACATATGTACCAGTATGTTCATTGTAGTATTATTTACAATAAATAGCCAAGAAGTTATGGAAGTAACCTAAGTGTCCATCAATAAATGAATGGAAAATATATAAAATGGAATATTATTCAGCCACAGAAAGAATGAAATATTACCATTTGTGGCAATATGGGTGGACCAAGTGGCCATTATACTAAGTGAAATAAGTCACACAACAGAAGACAAATACTACATTATTTCACTTGTATGTGAAAACACACACACACAGAAAACAAATGGACAAACAAAATAAACACATAGATACAAAAAACAAAGTTATGGTTGTCACATTGAAGGGAGTTTTGCACACTGGGTGAAAAATGTGAACAAATTAAGTACAAATTGCCAGTTATAAAAAGTTAGAGGAATTTAAAATACAGCATAAAGAATATAGTCAGTAATGTAGTAAGTATGCTTGGTATCAGGTCATAACTGATCTTGTCAGGGTGATCACTTTGTAAGTTATATACATCTCAATCACTATGTTATATACATGAAACTAATGTATTATTGTATGTCAACTGTAATTGAACAATAAAAAAATTAAAAATAAAACAGAATTAAATTACACAGAAAATCGTACAGAAAAGACTAAGAAGACTTTATATTTTCCATATTCCTTTCCTTATATGAATTTGTTCTTGTGGGAAATACTCTTATTCATTTCATCAGAAAGCTGTAAAGATTATGACATGTATTGGCAAGAGGAAAATATTAGGGTCACATGGTATACACACTTAATCAGTCCTTTTTTGGTGGGGAAATGGGCCTAACTTAGCACTCTCATAGAACATTTCTCATGATTTTGAGCTACTTCCTGTACTAGAAGCCATTGTTTTTAACCTTGATTATCTTTAATAGATATTATTTTGTCAAACTAGATTCCATCAATTTTGATATCAAGTCTACTATCTACTTATTCATAAATTTTAATAAACTTTGATTTATTTTCCCAAGGTTGAAATGTAAGCTACAGAGACAGAGCTTTACAATGTCAACATTGTCTAATAAATATTACGTCCAGATTTTTAGTGTCTTCATGTCTTCTTTGTCTTCGTGTTCACAGTTCACATTCAGATTTTCACCACAGTCAATGTTCATGAGTTTTTTTATGTGTTAAAGATCAGTTTACGAGGTCTCTTTATTCACCTTTAATGAATGATAAATAAACTTTTTCACAATATAGATCAAATATTTTCAAACTGAAGTCATTTAATAAACTATTGAAGAACAAAACATAAATTTCCATTTTTGTCCAGGGAGATTGTTTATTCTGGGTAATTCAAGAAAGACTATTCCTATTCGGTACCCCTAAGTGACCTGCAGTATGTCATTAAATTGCCTGAGGATAGCAAGGCTGCTTCCTCAAACAATTTCCCTACTACTTTCTATTATTAACTTTAATAATAATAACTATCATTATTATTATTAACTTCTGAAATGTTTATCATTTACAATATCGGGAAAATTTCTAAAGCTATTGTCATCTTCTTTTTCTCTTTTACTCTCAGATCGACCATAGTTCAATGTAAGATATCCCTCCTACCACCAGTTAAGAATAATATTTTTACAAAACAAAATAAGGTTATATTTTTAGCATATTAAAACATGTAATGTGCCTAATTAATTAATATGGCTGGTATAGAAAAATATCTTTGTGAATTATTTACTGTAACTACCATGGTAGATATATGAGTGTGCACATAAAGGTTAGATAGGTATCTCTTTCTCTTAAACTTATTTCTAGGTAGATTGAGAAGACAAATGTTTGCACATCTCCATAATATTTTAAAATACTTTTTAACTAGGCAAAAATATATAAGCTAATAAATTCTATTTGATTCTTGTACATTACATAAATTAGTTTTCATGATTACATTCTATACTAAAGAAGAAATTCTTCTGTGGTAGACATTTAATATATGACTGCTGATATTTTAATAAATCATTGTAAGGATGTTTTAGTTCAAGATGGTGATATAGGAGGATCCTGTATTCAGCTCTTCTAGTGGATGCACTGAATGTTCAGTTGCATATACAGCAAGTTCGCCCTCTGGAAAAAAACTTTAAAACTAGCTAAATGGTTCCTACATATCTGACAAATGAGAAAACCCCACATTAAATAGGGGAGGAGAAGCTGAGATAAAATCACGCCATAATACCTGCCTTCCCCCCAACTTACATTGGCACAATCTGGAAGGAACTCGCAAACTCAAGCTTTTCCCTGAGGTGCAAATTTTCTGAACTCCACATCTAGCACCCCATCTTTTAAGACCTGCATTTGAGAGAGGAGCTGCCAAAACATTTAGCTTTGAAAACCAATGGGACTTGCACCCATGAAACTTATAAGTTTATAGCTAGCTGAGATACTGTTCTTGAAGGATTCTAGCATGTGGACTCACTCACCTCAGGGACTAGAGCACAGTTAGCTGATTGAGAGGTGCCCAGAATTCATGTGAATATAAAGGCTATTTGCTCATCTTAAAGGATCAACTTGAGGGGGCAAGCATCTGTTTTAACACATCTAGGGGCCTATTGAACTATTCTTCAAAGATGAAGGCCAGTCAGTGCCATCATTGTACTTTCCCTCTATCTTGCTTCAGCTTGAAGAAGATTGCATTCCCATGTGTCAACTCAATTTTTGAATCTGCTTCCCAGGGGACACCTCTAGATCACCTAGTTCTTGTGGTCAGTAGGGATTATACTCCTGGGTCCCAAAGGACTGTAACAAATAAAGAAAGAGTTCTTAAATTGCTATAACCTTTGGGACCTAGGAGGGCAGGGACTATCTTTGCCTTCTCCCTCTGCTGTACTCCCGAGTACCAGTGTCTCCTGGAGGGGAGTATGTGCATGTGACTGATGCTCTGATGCTTATGTCTGGTACCCCTGTTTTTGTGGCTGCCACCCAGGAGACATCCCTTGTTTGCCTGGTTTTGATGGGCAGCAGGACTTGTGTTCAGTAGTTAAATGGTACAGTGAAAAAGAAATAATTCTAATTGGCCATAAATCAAGCACTCGGCACAGAGGAATCATGCAGAAATGCTTACCTCCTAGTCTTCCCTTGAAAGAAATGTACCTGAAAACCTTGAAATCTGCTGCCTGAGGGTCTGGTTTCTAATTAGCCTTCATTTATGGGATGATTGATATCTTTTCTTTTGGGACACTTACTGGTTTTGTCAGACACTTGACTATTGGGAGCCACTAAAAGTAAAGGCTGCATGGAAAATTACAAAATTTTAAAAGATGTCAAAGAGTTAGGAAATGGCTGAACTAAAAGGTTAATCTTCTCCATGAAGTTACTTGTTCAAGACTGGGAGACATGGTTATTTTCTAATGTATATAAATTCACACAGCTTCAAGGAAAAGAAAGAAAAAGGAATATGTTTCAAACAAAAAATTAACATAAAGGCTTAGAAAAAGTTCTTGATCAAATGGAGATAAACAATGTACTTGGTAAATAATTAAAAATAATGGTCATAAATATGTTCACCAATTCATGAAAGTAATGGATGAACAGAATAAGAATTTAACAACAAGAGAAAAAAATATAAGTACCAAAAATAAAAAAGTGACAGAACTGAAGAATAACTAAAATAAAAAAAAAAGCAAAAATGATAGAGGTGTTCAAATCCAGACTAGATGAAGCAAAGGAGAGGATCAGTTAACTTAAAGAGAAGGCGATGGAACTCATAATCAGAACAGCAAAATGAAAAGGATGAAAAAGAAGTGAATATATCTTATGTAATTTATATGATAACATCAAGCAGAACAATATTCACATTATAGGGATCCCAGTGAAGAAGAGATAGAAAAAAAGATATAGAAAACATATTTGGAGAAAAAATGGCTGAAAACTTCCCTCTCCTGGGGAATGAAGCAGATATCCAAATTTGCAAAGCCCAGAAAGTTTTGTAAGATGAACCCGAAGAGCCCCATATCAGGCACATTAGAATTAAAGTATCAAAAGATAAGAGAGTATTAAAGTCAGAAAGAAAGAAATTAGTTATTACATACAAGGGAAACCCATAAGACTATCAGCAGATTTTTTAGCAGAAACTTTGTGGGCCAAAAGTTAGTACAAAAATAGATTCAAAATGCTAAAAGAAAAAAAAAAAACAAAACAAAACTGCGAACCAAGATTATGTCACAAAAAAACCCATAATTATAAATAATTACTTTAAATGTAAATGTACTAAATACTCCAAAAGACACAGAGTGGCTCAAAGGATGAAAACAAAACAATAAAACAGCAACAACAAAAGCAAGACTAATCCATGTGCTGCCTACAAGAGACTAACTTCAGATGAGTGGGCACACGAACTGAAAGTGAAGGGAGAGAGAAAGATATTCTATGTAAATGAAAGCCAAAAGGAAGCTGGAATAGCTATGCTTATGTCAGACAAGACAGCTTTGAAGAAAAAAGACTGTTACTAGACTTATTGAGAGACTCACTTAGCAATTTATGTAAATGTCTAACCATTGTGCTGTAAACCTGAAGCTAATATAAAATAATACTGAGTATCAACTTTAATTAAAAAGACAAAGACTTATAAGGGATAAAGAAGGTAAGGTCATTCCAAAAAGAGGATATGACATTTCTGTACCCAAAATATGAGCACCTAAACATGAAAAGCAAATTTTAACAAACTTAAAGAAAGCAACAGCATAATGTAAGGGGAAGTTAATTACCCCATATCATCAAGGGATCATCTAGAAAGAAAATTAAGGAAACATTAGGCTTAAAGTCATATTAGATCAGAGAGACTTAAGAGATATATACAGAATATTCCGTTCAAATGCCACAGAATGTACATTCTTCTTAAGTGTAAATGAAATATTCTCCTGGATATATCATATGTTAGACTTCAGAACAAATCTTGACAAATTTAAAAAGATTAAAATCATCCTAAGCATGTTTTCTAACCACTATGGTATAAAAGTAGAAGTTACTCATGAATAAAATAATAAATTCAGAAATGTGTGGATATATACAACATGCTACTGAGCAACAATTGGTGCAAAGAAGAAACTAAAAAAGAATAAAAAATAAAGAAACAAAATCACAACAGACTCATTGATAGAGAGCAGGTTAATAGTTGTTGGGTTTAGGAGGACTAGGTGGGGGCATTGAGAAAGAGAAAAAAGAAAAAAAGAAGAAAAAACTCATGGACACAAACAATAGGGTGGTGATTGCTAGAGGGAAGGAAGAGGGGTTGGAAGAGGGTATCGGGGATAAATGGTGATGGATGGATACTTGACTTGAATGGCGAACACACAATATAGTGCACAGATGATGTGTGTAGAATTGTGCACCTGAAGACTGTATAATTTTGTTAACCAGTGTCACCCCAAAATTTCAATTAAAAGGAAAAAAATAGAAAATACAACATACTGAAACTTATGAAATGCAGTAAAATCAGTCCTAACTGCAAGTCTATAGCAGTAAAAACATACATGAAGCAGTATTTCAAATAAATAACCTAACTTTATACCTAAAGGAACTAAAAATAAAAGAAGGTCAGACAAAGGCAAAATTCATACAAAAAAAGAACAAAGATCAGAGTGAAAATGAATGGAATAGACACAGAGACCACAGAAAAGATTATGAAATTAAGACTGGTTCTTTGAAAATATAAACAAAATGGAGTAACATTTAGCTACAGTTACCAAGATAAAGAAAAGAGAGAGAGAGAGGGGTCAAATGAATAAAATCAAAAGTAAAGATGTGTACTCAGAAAATTATGACACTGAAGATATAAAATTAGAAACAAATAAATGAAAGCATATACTGTGTTCATGGATAGGAAGAATGAACATCATTAAAATGTCAATACTACTCAAAAAATCTACATGGTTAACACAATTCTTATCAAAATATCAATGGCATATTTCACAGAACTAGAACAAATATTTCAAAAACTTATGTGGAACCACAAAACATCCTGTATAGCAACAGTGATCTTAAGAAGAACAAAGTTGTAGAAATGACCCTACGTAATGTCAAACTATACTACAAGACCATAGTAATCAAAACAGCATAGTACTGGCATAAAAACAGACATATAGGTCAATAGAACAGAAAATAACTCAGAAATAAGCCCACACTTTATAGTCAATTAATATTTGACAAAGGAGGCAAAAACATAAAATGGGTTAAAGATAGTTTATTCAATAACTGGTGCTGGGAAATTTGACAGATAAGTGCAAAAAAAGAAACTTGACCACCTTCTTACAACATACACAATAATAAATTCAAAATGGATTAAACATTTTAATGTTAGACTCGAAACCAAAAAAAAAAAAAAAAAAGAAAGAAAGAAAGAAAGAAAGAAATCCTACTAGAAACCATAGGCAGTAAAATCTCAGACATTTATCTTAGCAACATTTTTTTCTGACGTATCACCCCAGGCAAGGGAAATAAAAGACAAAAGGGACTACATCTAATCAAAAAGTTTGTGTACAGCAAAGGAAGCCATCAACAAAATGAAAAGACACCCCACTGAATGGAAGAGCATTTTTGCTGATAAATCTGAAAGGGATTAATATCCAAAATTTATAAAGAACTTTTAAAATTCAACACCAAAAAACCCAAACAATCCAATTAAAAAATTGGCAAAGACCTGAATAGGCACATCACCAATGACGTACAGATGGCCAACAAACCTAAGAAAAGATGTTCAATGTTACTAATTATCAGAGAAAGACAAATTAAAACCACAGTGAGATGTCATCTCACACCTGTCAGAATGACTATCACCAATAAATCAACAGACAAACTGTGGTGAGAATGTGGAGAAAGTGGAACCTTCTGGCACTGTTGGTGGGAATGCAGACTGGTGCAGCCACTGTGGAAAGCAGTATGGAGATGCCTCAAAAAATTAAAAACAGATCTACCTTTTGATCCAGTAATCCCACTTCTGGGTATTTATGCAAAGAAAGCAGAAACACTAATTTGAAAGAATATATGTACCCCCATTTTCATTGTAGCCAACATTTCCACCAGTAGATGAGGGGATAAAACAGCTATGGTACAGTTATTTGGCCGGAAAAAGAAGAAACTTTTACCTTTTGTGACTGCACGGAAGGACCTGGAGAGCAGTACGCTAAGTGAAATAAGCCAGGTAGAGAAAGACAAGTGTGACCTGATTTCACTCATAAGTGGAATCTAATGAACGAACAGAACTAACAAGCAAAATAAAGACAGACTCTTAGATAGAGAGCAGGTTGACAGCTCTGGGTGGGGTACGGAGGTGGAGGGATTGAGCAAAAACAAACAAAAAATAACTCATGGAAGGGACAACAGTGTGCTGACTGTGGGGTGGAGTGGGGGTGAAAGAAGTTATAAAGGAGATAAATGATAATTGAAAAAAGAATTAATAAAAAAATAGAAAAATGTAAAAAAGATGTTAAAAATGTTATCACAAAAATTCAAAGGGCCATAAACTAAGACTATGGCTTATATACCCCAAAATTGGGCAACCTAAAAGAAATAGATACATTTGTATAAACCTGAAACCTACTAAAACTGCATCTTGAAGAAATAAATTAAAAAAAAAAATAAACTCAACAAAATAATTACTAGTATGGAGATTGTATCAGTAATCAACAACCTCCAAACAAACAAAAGTTCACGACCAGATGGCATCACTATGAAATTATACAAACCATTTAAAGAAGAATTAATGTTAATCCTTCTCAAATCTGCATAAAATAAAAAAAGAGGAAACACTTCAAATCATATTTTACAAAGCTAGCATTAACCTGATAGAAAAACCACATGACACTAAAAGAAAATAAAGTGCTACTATCCTGAAGAACATAAATGTAAAAGTATTTAACAAAATATTAGGTAATTAAATAAAAATTACATTAAAGGATCATACACCATGATCAAGTGAAATTTATTTCAGGAATAAGCGGATGGTTCAACATTCAAAAACCAATGTAATACATCATATTAGCAAAATAAAGGATAAATAGATGTGCTATCTCAATAGATGCACAAAAAGCATTTGACACAATTCAGTATTCATTTATGAGAAAAAACTCCCAACAAAGTCTGTATAGAGGAAACATGCCTCAGCATGATAAAGGTCATATATGACAATCCTACAGCTAATATTATGTTGAATGGTGAAAAACTGAAGACTTTTTTTCCAATTTCAGGAACAAGACAAGGATTCCTACTCTCATCATCCTTTCTCTTAATAGTTCTTTTTCCGTTAGTATTTATCCCCCTTATACCCTCTTCTACCTCCACCCACCACCCCCTGCAATAATCACCACTCTTCTGTCTGTGTACATGAGTTGTTTTTCTTTTTTGCTTGATCCTTCCTCCCCTCTTCAAACGCCTTCTAGAGCTGTCAGCCTAGTGTTTATCCATCAGTCTGTCTCTATTTTGCTTGTTAGTTTAGTTTGTTCATTAGATTCCACATATGAATGAAATCATATGGACTTTGTGTTTCTTTGACTGGCTTATTTCACTTAGCATGATGTTTTCCAGGTCCTTCCACGCAGTCACGAAGGATAAAATTTTCTTCCTTTTTAGGGTTAAGTGGTATTCTGCTGTGTAATGTCCCATAGTTGTTTTATCTACTCATCTGCTGATGGAGACCATGCGGTCAGCACCTTTGTTCATCATAGAGTTGGAAGTCCTAGCAGAGCAATTAGGCAAGAAAAGCAAAACAAAGCAAAACAAAACAAAGTCCTCCAAATTGGAAAGAAGTAAAAGTGTCATTCTTTTCTTTGCAGATGACAAAATATTATGTTTAAAAAATTAAAAAAAAATACTGTTAGAGCATGCAAGTCACCAAGACTGAATCATGAAGAATTTAAAAAAAAAACATAATCAGTAAAGTTGCAGAATACAGAATCCATTTACATAAATCACTGTGCTTCTGTATACTAATAACAAACTATCAGAAAAATTAAGAAAACAATCCCTTTTTGAATTGTATCAAAAGGAATAAAATTCCTAGTCATAAATTTAACCTAGGAAGTTAAAGATCTATACACTAAATTATAAGACACTGATGAAAAATATTGAGGCAGAAACACATAAATGGAAAGATATCCATGCTCATGGATTGAAAGAATTAATGCTGTTAAAATTTTTGTGCCACCCAAAGCCATTTATATATCAATGTAATCTGTGGAAGACCACTCTGTGTGGTGTGTGCCCAGCTCCCTCTCAGACCAGTGGAGAGCGACACAGGACCCACGCTCATGGACAGGTTCTCTTATGGGGAATCAGGACTGCATTGTACCTAGGCTGTTTTGAAACTTTCTTTTGCTAAAAGTTCCTTACCTTGAATTGAGGAAGCAAGGGCTTACTGCAACTTCCTAAAATCCATGCTAAACCTTCTAAGCAGTGTAATCAGTTCAACTACTTGCCCCTTTACATTTGCAAATATCCTTCTTTCTTGATGTAATTAGCAATATCCTCTCCTTTGTTATCTGTAAAAGGTAATCACCTACAGTGATCCTATGCATAGTCAATGAGGACCTGTGCATAGTAAATGAAAACCACCCTCAATTGTAATGTGCCCAGAAAGACAATAAAAGCCTGTCAGGCAAGGGTCAGCATGCTCTCCTCTTGAGAGAGTGGCCATGCCTTCCCTTTTCCTCCACGGGACTTGGTAGTCCGTGTGAATTTGTTTCGTGTTTCGTGTTTCCTGTCTCGTGTCTTGTGTCTCAACCATAACGTCGTGAACACCGCAGGCTGGTGTCCGCATCAGCAATCCCTATCAAAAGTCCAATGGTATTTTTCACAGAAATAGAACAAAGTATCCTAAAATTTGTATGGAACCACAAAAGACCCCAAATACCCAAAGCAATCTTGAGAAACAAGAACAAAGCTGAAGGCATCATGTTTCCTGGCTTCAAACAATATTACAAAGCTATAATACTAATAACAATATGATATTGGCATAAAAACAGACATACAGATCAAATAAAATAAAGATCCAAGAAAAAAATGTGCATCTGGTCAATTAATTTATGACAAAGAAGCCAGTCATATACAATGGGGAAATGACAGTCTCTTCAATGAGTGTTGTTGGGAAAACCGGACAGTCACATGCAAAAAATGCAATAAGATAACTATCACACATAATACACAAAAGTTAATTCCAAGTGAATTAAAGACTCACATGTAATATTTTGTAACCATAAAACTCCTAGAAGAAAACATATGTATTAAGCACCTTGATATCAGTTTTCTGATGATTGTTTTGGATATGACAGCAAAAGTAAAGACATCAGAAACAACAACAAAAACAAGTGGGACTACAAAATACTTAAAACCTTCTGAATAGAAAAGAAGACCATGAAGAAAATGAAAAGTAAACTTATCAAGTGGGATAAAAATATCTAGTAATTATTTATCTGATAAGGGGTTAATTTTAATAATGTATATGTATAAAAACCTAATATGAATCTATAGAAAAACTTATATTCTGATTAAAATTGATCAGAGGGCCCTTGCTGGTGTGACTCAGTTGGTTGAATGCCAATCTTCAAGCTGTAAGGTCGTTGGTTTGATTCCCAGTCAGTGCACATGCTGGGTTGTGTGCCAGTCCCTGACTGGTGGCGGGCAAAGGCAACTGATCAATATTTATTTCACATATCAATGTTTCTTTCCCTCTCTTTCTCCCTCCCTTCCTCGCTTTCTAGAAATGAATAAATAAAATATTTTTAAAAATTGGGCAGAGGATCTAAAGAAACATTTTTCTAAATAAGATGACCAAGAAGTATGTGAAAAGATTCTCAACACCATTAATCACCAGGGAAATACACATCAAGGCCATAATGAGAAACCCCCTCATACCTGTTAGAATGCTATTATCAAAAGGAAGTAAGTGTTGAGGAACCTCTGTGCATTGTTGGTGAGCATCTCGAATATGAACTGAACATAAATTAGTGCCATCACTACGAAAACAATATTGAGATACATGAAAAAAATAAAAATAGCATTACCATATTGTGCTAGCAATTCCATTTATGGGTATTTTTCTGAAGGAAATGAAATAACTATTTTGAAGTTATATGTACCCCTATGGTCACTGCAGCATTATATCCAAAATCCAAGATATAGAAGGAGCTAAATGTCCACTGCTACATGAATTAATTAGCAAATGTACTATATAAACACAGTAGAATATTATACATTTATAAAAAGGAAGAAATTCTTTCCATTTGGCAGTATGAGTGAAATTTGAAAGCATTAAGCTAAGTGAAATAAGTCAAAGATCAAACATACGATATGATCTTATTTATATATGGAATTTAAAACAAAGTAATTCAAACTCATAAATACAAAGTACAGGCTGGTGGTTGTCAGTGGGTGGGTAGGTAAAATGTTTGAAATGGGCCATGGTGTACAAACATCTAGTTGTAAAATAAATTGTTCATTGGGATGTAATATACAGCATGGTGACTTTATTTAACAATACTGTATTGTGTATTTTAAATTACTTAAGAGAGCAAACGTCTTTACCTTATTTTTTAATTGTATTTTTCATTACCATTTGCTCTCCTTATTTCTTAAAAGCTCTCAGCACAAGGAAAAAAATTGGCAACTCAGTGTAATTATAGATGTTAACTAGTCTTATTGTGGTAATTCTTTCAAAATATATAAAAAATCAAATCATAATATTGTACACCTGAAACTAATGTAATGTGAATATATCTCAATAAAAAAAGTATTGTTAAGGCAAATATATCCACATATGAAACATGAAACTATTCTACTTAAGGAACTCTGTTAAAAGGAGAGTTGGAATTATTTAGTTCAATATATTCTTAAAAAGTTGTGATTCGGTCTATAATATGCATTCTTACCTCAGTACACAAAAGTACTAGAATAATTTTTCTAGATTAAGGTATTTTATCTCTTAAAGTAGAAAAATATTGCTGAGTGAGAGCACCTATGCAAATAGATCAGGATACAACATTTTCAAAGTTGGAGCCAATATTTTTTTGTTTTACTTAGGACATGTTACGACTGAGGATTTATAATCTAGATACATGATGCTTTGGTACATTAAGTGACCCATTTGTCAGAATACTCAAGGTACCATACTTTGTGAAAAAAAAGTTGCCATATGGATGTATAGTTGGATATTTTGATAAATGTGTACATACTTCTTTTAAATATGTGAATGATTTCTAGGTTAGTGTGCATTTTAGAGTATAATATTGCACTTTGGTTATGTAATGCACTTCTGACAGAACACTTACGTTTCAGTAATAAACATTTTTTTCAATTTTAAATGGATAGTTTTTATAATGATGTGCTAGTTAGAAAAGTAGAAATGCTCCAGGAAAGGTACTATGTATAACATTTGGTTTTAATCTATGCATTTTGCAGCATTCTAATGGCTTCGACATTGCAATTGTTAGTATACATATTTTCATAACAAAGAAAAAATCTTTACTCATGCTAAAAACAAAAACAGTGTCTTTACACAGATTTGTCAACAGTATTCAAGTATAGTAGACATAGAGATGGAGAAATAAGCCATTAAAAAACTAATGAATACTCTCAGAAAATTTACGGAGTAATTTTCCTTCATAACATTTCCATTGTAGACAAGCATTAAACAATAGCATTAAAATATTGTATTCAGTGCAAATGAAGCACCCTCACATTTAGGAATTGAGTGGTTTATCATTTTCAGGTCTTTGGAAGCCAAATAGAATAGGTTATCAGTTCTCTCTTACAGTAAAGTAATTTATCTTAGAGATGCTTTCTAACTAGAATTTCATCCGAAACAAAGTAAAACAACTAATAATTTCAACTTATTAAAATATCACCCTCAGTGTTCATTCCCTTTGCAAAAGTCCAGTGAATTACATGTATCTCTGTATGTCTATTTAAAATGTAACATATCAAATTGAGACTTTGTGATGTGAATGTCTTTTGGTGAAGCTTTGGGAGAGAAAAAGAATCTGTGTCTTGGAACTGCAAACTATGTAGACATGTGCTGGGGGTTTTAAACAGTGATACTGGTTCAAGGCAGAGTCTTCTATGCTGTGTGATTTCTGGAATCACACCATAATGATCAGAGCAGAGGCCATGCAAATCTATTTATTGGGAAAGTGATGGAGGGACTCAAGAGTTGGAAAGTTTTTTTGTTTTTTTTTAAGATTTTATTTATTTATTTTTAGACAGAAGGGAAGGGAGGGAGAAAGAGAGGGAGAAAAACATCGATGTGTGGTTGCCTCTCACATGGCCCTCACCAGGGACCTGGCCTGCAACCCAGGTTGCAGTGCCCTGACTGGGAATCGAACCGCGACCCTTAGTTTTAAGTAAGAGTTAATAAGCTTAGTAATTAAAGCATGTAGAAAGCTATTGTTCCAGGAACCGGAGTGTATAACTAGGCCAACTCTCACTCCAGGAGACCCACAAGAAATTTGAACATTTTGCCTTACAAAGACTGCAAGCAATCAAAATGGTACCTGAGTCATTGTGCTCCAGGGAAAGACCTGTGCTGCTCAAGACACAGACAAAGAATCACCAGTCAACAGATGAAAGAATGCTAGGAAAATTGCTGGACTGCAGCTTCTATCTGATGAATTCCAATCCCATCACCTACTTTTTTACTGAGTTGCAAACCCCTTATCCACACTTTTCTTCTCATAAAAAGGTTGGCTTGATATGGAATATAAGATGGTCTTTTAAAATATATAACCCACCATCTTCTCAGATCACCAGCCATCTGAATAAAGTGCCCATAAAGATTCAATCCTTGTCTCTACTTATTGGTCCTGGTAGTGACAAGCAACATGAACTCTGACTTCTCCAGTTTCAAAAGGACTTTGAGTATTTCTCTTAATTGCATATAAGTTAACTAAACGTTTCTGCAAATACTCAGTTTTTATCTTTCATCATTTTGCAAATCTAGAATAACCAGTCAATAACTCCTAGCCATATAATTTCAAAAGGTATGTCGAACCTTAAAATGACTGACTAAACACCTTTGTTTGGCTTCAATTTTCCCTCTATTTGTACTAAAATTAAACAAGAAACATTATAAAAATTAATTTCCACAAAGAGAAGGGGAAATTTTGTAGTCAAACAGTGAATAAGACATTTTAATACATTTCTGTAAGAAATAAAAAAAACAGTGTTACCAAACAAAAGTGGGGTTCAGCTGCACGTCATCACCCACAGGCAAATTCCAAAGACAAAGGTTGGTAGGGAAGGAAACAAGTCTTTATTCACAATTTGGGAGGATGGAGTTCTCCCATTCTCCAGGCTGATCTCTTTGCAAAACACAAACAAAACCCAGATGCTCCCCCAAACATCAACGCCCAAAATAATGTCCAGTATTCCTGCTCCATTCTTACCTGTCTTTGGGAGCCTGAGGCGGCTAAGCAGGTGGCTGTCCAGCAGCAAGCTCTCTCTTGGAGTCCATGTGTGCTCTCCTGTGCCACCATCAGCCATGTAGCTCCCAGGCCCAGCTGATATGGCAATGCTCTTGCCAGCATTTCTGCCAAGAGGATCAAAGACCAAGAGCACGCATCTCTTCCTTCCCTCTTTTTAAATGTCCTGGTCCAAACTTCCATGTGCTTCAGGAGGGCCTGGCCCCCCACAGTTAATTCCATCCTTTTTCCAGGCTAGACTGACAGGGCAGCACCTCCCCCTGCCATCATGTTGACCTCTATAGTCAGCTGCATCTTCCGGTCCCACCTCTACCCAGGGACCGGAAAGGAGTAGGAGGGCTTTTCCCTTAGCCAACCTTGCATAAGGGCAGCACCAGGCTTCCTTCTGCCCCCTTCTTTGCCTGGGGGTAGGGAATATGTCATCATGTGCCATGTTAGCCTCTAGTGGCCTCTCCCCTCTGCATCTGCTGGCACATAGGACACCAACCAGGCCTGTCCAGGCCTATCTATATTAACAGGGGATGTTTGAGGTAATGTAGAAAATAAATATATATGTGTAGTAGAAGATGTAGAAAAAAGGATGACGTTGAAACTCCTGAGACACCCTTTGCTCTATGGAGTGCAAAAAGAGGAAACAGGCAAAAGAGAGATATTCAACAAAATATTAAAACAAATTGGAGAAAGGTAAAGCTCTTACTGTATACAAGGTCTGTCCAGAAGCTATCCAGGCATGTAATATGAAGAGACATTTATTGAAGAAGATACAAGATACAAGAAACATTGTACATAGGGCAATGATGCCTCAGTCCCCTTCAAAGAATGCACATTGGAATCTCACACAGTTCTCCCAACTGCCATCAGCTGCCCCATTGTATTTTCCTGAATCTCATCAAGAGTTTGAAATCTCTTCCCTTTCAAAAGTGATTTTGGTTCTGGGGAAAGCCAAAAGTCACAGGGCTTTAGAGGGGCTGAGTCACCTGGTTGATTTGATGCTTTGCCAAAAACTTTGCATGAGTTATGATGGAAAAATGGGTGCATTGCCATGATGAAGCTGTCAATCACCAGTTGTTCATAGCTGCAGCCTTCTGAATCATCCAAATAGATTCTGCAGAGGAATGTTAAGGCTTCACACAAAATTTGAAGAAGATTTCTTGATCTACTTGCTCAGTCATTGCAAATGTGATGCCCACACAGTACATATGCTCACTCAAAAGTGTCTACCGCCCCCACTGACTAGTACAGTGAAGTCGTCATTGTCCACATGTGTGCATTCCAGGCCACTCTCCTTGGCTGCCAGGTCACATCAATGTTGCAAAAACTGTTCTCATATTAATAATGGTTCAACTTCCATACAGACCTTGTATGTTGGTACCATAAATTAAAAAAAAAAAAACAACAATAAACAATTAGGAGGGGAAACTGTCCAAGATGAAATATGTTTTAGGAGATTGAATAGATTAAAAAAAGAACTCAAACTAAGAGAACAAGTTTGATGTGAGTTTGAAGGGATGAGAATTGCAGCCTCATACTAATTGAAGCTTAGTCTAACATAAGCCCTGTGAGTGGGATGCCTTGCCTGCCACACAGTACACATTCAGAACCCCAATCAGGCAAATAACATCAAAGAAAGGACCTCTTTTACACCTACCAATAGGCTGGTTTTTCTAAAAGCTTCCAGAGAGAAACCAAGTGAAACAAAACTAAATTAAATGAAGCTAAACAAATTTTCTGAAAGAGAACAAAAACCAGACTGGTATATGTCTTCCTACTGGGGACACTAGATGTGTGAAGACAAAGGAAACATAAATTATTAGCTGAATACCTTGATCTCACTTTAGTTAAAATAATAGTTCTAAAGATATTTGATAGACCCTGGGAATTAAGTATTATGCTGGTAAAATACAGATACTCAGTGTCTAACCTTACAAGCAAGTAAAAACAGACTGCTATTAATATATTAGGCAAGTGCAAAAAGGGTCATTTACATTGTAGAACATTTTATTGTTTATTTAATCTATAGGCCATTGTAGGAAAATAAGTTAATGAACTGTGTTAATCTTACTTGGGTCTATAAAAGAGTTTAGGCTTTTCTATTAGTGGAAAAAATATCAGTCTCTTGTGTTTAGTTTTTATATGGTATTTGGGATATAAAAAAGACAAATGGTTGTTTTAGCAGACTTAAATCTAAATATGACAAAAGATTGATTTCTGGGCCTTGTAGCAATAATTTAAAATATCATAAGAAAAAAGAAACTTTCACCTAAAATTCACACCAGAATAACCTATCAATTAATTGCTAGGATATCATAAAGATATTCTTAAACCGTGTACCTTTTCTTCAGAAAATATTTTGGGATATATTCCAGGAAAACTAGGAAACAAATAGGAGTATTTTGTGAAACTGAGGTACAGATCAATCCACTTGAGTGCCAGCAGGTGCACTGAAGCACAAGTTCAGTGATTAGCTCTGGATCTAATCCAGAGGAACAGTATGAGGGTTAGGGAAGTTGTAGGATTGTGACGTCAGCCACCTGTATTGGGAATATTGTAACTGGAACAATGAGAGTGGGGATGCTCACAGGGAGCTCTGTGGAGAGTGGGTTAGTATAAAAAGTGAAGAGGGACTTTTAAGATCATTAACTATCATCTATGTTACATTCACTGATAGTTCTGTATCTCAATTTCTTCATCTTCCGAATTTAGATAATAGGATTATTATTAAAAAATTAATGAATTATTGTAAACAAAGTAATAAGAACAATGCATGAATAACTCAGGGAAAACAATATTTTAGATATGAAGGAAAGACAACAATATGATAATAAGACAAATAGATTTAGAATAACTATGTCCAAGAAATACTGATTTTCTAAAATGTGGCAACAATTATGGGGAATAAAAATTTCCATTTGACCTGGATTTCAGGCGCAATGTCCTTTTAGATTCAGGCTTATAATTTTCTAATGGATAAAGAAATATAATTCTAACTCACAACTTGACCCAATATGGAGTAAGATCTATAAAATCAGTCAAATGATTCAAAGACAAAAACATGGTGCAGTCATGGTGAATGACACTTCCACTTCAAGATTAGACTTCTGCAAATTAAACATTTCTTCATGAAAAATTAACAACAGTAGTGATGCTGTGGACTAAGCTTGATGATCTCTATGCAGTTTTGACCAAGAAAAGAACTAAAATGAATATAGAAAAAAATGTCTCCACATACCTTGGAAAAGATAGACTTCAGAACCCAGACAAACTCATATAGGGAATTTGAGGAGTGTTTATTCTGGAAATTGTGTTGTCTGCTAAAGAAAGATTGGGTTGATTTCTGCTGGAGAGATAAATCTGTATTGGGTCAAGGGCAGGAGGGGATTAAAGTTACTCACAGAAGTTTGTAGACTGGAGTGAGTTGACCGTAGACTGGCTGACTTTTCAAAACATTAGGCAGTTGTTAATCGATTTGCTTTCAGAAGAATGGCCACTGTAATGATCTGTCATTGATCAATTAAACATGAAATCAAGTGACAAGCAATGGTATTGCTTGTTATGGTTAAAACAGTCATCAATGAAAAATTTTAAACCTCTTTTGGTATTCACTTACAATCACTGGTGTAGAGGATATCTCTTTCCTAAAACTATGAGAAATAATTTTCATCACTTTGACCTTGTTGTAGATCAGGAGATGCCCCTGCTCTAGCCAAGTAGAATTAGTTTAATATTATGCATTTTCTTTTTAAATGACCTATTTCCTCATTATCTACTTAGTTCTGTTGAAAAGTGTCGATTTCCTCATGAAATCCTCTCATTCCCAAGATGCTTTTAGAAATTTATCAGTTCAGTATGATAGCATAGGAAAATTTGTCTCTTAAGCACAGTATGGGTTATATTATGTAAACATATTGAGCTTAAGTACTATTGTCTTCTTATTCTAAATATAATATAGAATACAAAATATTTTGTCTGTCATGTACACATTTCTGGTTTTCTGTTCATATATGTTTCTTCACTTCCTCATAAGACAGCTACTCATAAAACACTATGCATCATTTTTGTTTCATTATTTTAATTACAACTTAGTTAATAACTATATGTTATTTCTTTTGGGGATAGATGGAAAGAATGTATGCTCTGACTTATTTTTTTCTTGCACTCAATTAGAATGATTTATTTTGGATATATTAAGTATTTTTACCATTGCACAGCAGATAAATAAAATGCTGTGGCAGAGATTGGTAAATACCTGCCCACTATCCATCTTCTCTTCTTTAAAGAGAGAATGCAATTTGGGTGGAGGTGCCCACTAAAAGCAATGGGACTCCCTTAGCACTTTTACTGCCAACGAGATGTAATTCACTGAATGGAGCTTTAGGAAAATCCCTTTGAAAGTGGGTTGTCTACTGTCTCATGATCAGTTGCTCTTTCCTTTTCCTTTCTTTTTTCACCTTCTTGGAATGGGAATGTGATACTGGATGTGGAGGACTGTCTTCTGACATAGATACTCATAAGATGCTGAGTAACAACGGGACCCTGAACACAATGTGTAACACCGCTGAGCCAGCCCTGCACTGACTGCCTTCCTCTACATTTTCATTAAATGATTGGGAAATAAGCCCTATTAAATATTTCAGATGAAGTCGTGTGTGTACGTGTGTGTCTTATTTGCAGCTAAATGCATTCTGAATTTCTACAAATAGCTCAAATTACATGCTATTGCTCTATTAAGTGAAACTTACATACTTCATAGTCACAAAATGATAATAAATTACATTATTTTGCAGTGATGGAACTTCTGAAGTATTATACTAGAAAATTATCAGGAAATAGATATTTATAAAATACATATACCTTCATTAATATATATTTTTTCACAGAACTTTATTTTTCAAGTGTTTGAATATCTTATTTTGTGTGTCAAGTGGCCAGGATGGTGTCACTGATCTGCCTAAACAAAGAGAATGTAATTCATACCGGTTATTTGTAATATACAGGGTAAAAAGTCAACTAAAGTTATCACATTTTAAAACTGTTTTGGCATCATGTAGACATAGTGCATAAATTATAGTATAGAAACTGATGATGATATACTTTTTAATGATTCTTGATAGAGCGGACACAGGGATCTATAGTTATGAAAAATTCAATCACCTTTTGAAACTTCACTATGACAAGAGATGTAGTTTTGCATTTATTATCCTTCTACCAAGAGCAAAATTTACTTGTAGTGCCTCTGCTTAACCTTAAAATAATTTAATTTTGTTAATTAATTTCTTATTAAAATACTAAATATAACAAAAGACAGACTGATTTTATTGCACTTAAAGAACTTTTTGATTAATTTAAGCTAAGAGCTTGTTGCCTCCCCTTTTTCTTGGCATAACAACTCTTTTTCATTACATGAAGTTGATTACACGGGAAAGAGTGAAGCAACATCTTTGTTTTTCAGTCTCTGCACTAAGTTGTCAGGCCTCCTCGAGCTTCTTTAATAATTCTCCTAGTTGAATTTATTTTAATACTTAAATGGTTATTAAATATATGAACAAGAACTTAAGAAACTATATTTCAAGACACTTGAATTGTCCATGAGTCTACCATCCGTCACACTTATGTTAATTTAGAGGGCATTCTATTAATAAATGAGCATTTACAATGACACCAGAGCACTTCCTGCTAAGATGCGAATCATCATACAGACCTGATTTCAGTGTGGCTTTGTGGCACTCAGAGCAACTTGTCTGCGTCAGGAGAGCCTAGTCCAAGCTTTTAGTCTGTGCATAGCACCCTGTGGAACTTGAGAAAAAATCGTCCACTTCTTGGATAAGTTTTCAAAAAGTTACAGAAGGTGTTAACATGCATGATGTTTAGAGTTTTAACCATATCTGAGAGGTAATGACATTTATGGGAGGATGGTAGGAAGTTATTTTTCTATTCTTAATACATTTTCCTTTCAGGCCATGTTTGAGTTTATCAGTTATTTCACTTTTCTGTGTTATAGCACAAGCCAATAGGGAGGGCATAAAGATCGTTGGCTTTAGTATTGGGAGATTGGAAAAGAACTGGACTGAGCACCAGTTTTACTGCTTACTGCCTGTGTGACCTTTAATGAAGCAATTAACCTGTAGACACTCAATTTTATCATCTGCTAAATAAAGATTACTATTCCTCCAGATATAAACAATGAATGAGATAATCTTTCAAGGCACCTAATAATAAAGTGGCTGGTGCATTGCATGAAGTCAATAAATATTAGGCTAATTACAAGTTTACAGATAAACTCTGACATGGAATTCATTGGTTTATTATGATTCATTGATAAGTAGCTTAAATAACTTTATCAAATTCCAGAACAGCAAGAATTGTGTTCGTTCATATTATGACACCAGCACCTTGAATTATGTTTGTTCCTAAAAATGTTTCCTTACTGAACTTGAGTAATAGCAACAAAATAGCTGTACTCTGAGAGGCTCAGTTTGTATATTTTGATAAGAAAGAGTCTTAGGGAAAGTACATAAGATGTAAGACTGTACAGAAATGTTTCTAAAGGGTAAGTCAATGCTGGGACATTCAAAGACCTGTGTCTTCTGTGCAGAGAGTTGAGAGACACATCTCAAAGGAAAGGAAAACATCAAGCTAAGTAGAATGCACCAAAGACAAATTTTTGCTGTTTTATTTCTGAGTCGCCAAATGGGTTTGGGATTTTCATTAGAGGATGGAGAAGTTGCTGTTACTGCTTCTTTTGGGTTAAATTTGATATAAATTATAGGATATAAACTATAATCAAGAAAAGTTTTTTCTTTTCTAATAATTTCCTCTGGAATTTGGGTGAAAGTAAATATTGCCTAAAATTTGTTAATTGTTCTTTTTACTGTTGAAATTAGCTCAATTTTTTAATCTTCTGCCATTAGGTATTTATACTACAACATCTGTAAGTTATCAGTGAAGTAGGGTTTTTTAGACTTATCTTAATTCTATGGTCACAATTCTGCAGTTGTCAAATCTACCTGTTAGCTTGGAGTCTCTGTATTGTAGTCCATATTCACTATTACAATGATCTGTGACGTACAAACCAAATGTGGGCCTCTGTGAAAACTTGTCTCTTGCTCACTGGTCTCCAACTATCAATGGAATAACAAGAACCAGCATTTTCCAAACTAACATCTATGATTTGGTCATCATGACAAGCTGTGCTAACCCAGCGTTCCCTGCCGTCCTAGAATCTGATAAAGTCAGCGGAGGCACTTACCAATGATTCATAATAAACTAATGTACTCCACAGTAGGGTCGGTCTGTGTGCTTTAGTATCTGGTTTAGCACAGATGGATGCCAGTCCAACATTTCCCCCTTCTGTTATAGTTACTATTTCCACTTTTATATCTGAAACATTTAAGTATATAAGGTCAGTTATCTTTTAAACTTTTTTGAAGACTCATGAAAATAAAATTTCAAATTGCTTGTATATTGCAGCTTAAATTGGATCAAATCTTGACTCTGAGGGATTTCATGTTTTATTTTTATGCATCTCTGTGTTTTTATACAGATATAAGATGAGCAAAATGGTACTTTTTTACTAAAGCATTATGTATCAGGACAATTATACTTGTGAGAGACTGGATGTACAAATAGATAATGGGCAGATCGTCTATAAAAATAATCCTCTGACTCAGAATCTGCAGTGACCAGGCTAGGAAACCAACTTATTAAAGTAACAAGTCCAGAAAGCCATCCTGTTATCTTGAAGTCAAATTTATAGGAAGTCAGACCATTATTTCTAAAAAACATCCATAGAGCCAAACAATACCCTTGTAACAATTGGCCCCAATGGCCAGACCTTAATTAATAACTGACAGCTTCCCTAGGATTTCTCGTGCTTCGAATTTAGTACCAATCAGAGGAAGCAAATATGGATCCCTCCCCAAACACACAGATGCCCCACTTCTCATAAGCTGGTGTGCAGCTTCCCCGGGCCAGCGGGCGCTAGTCAGGGCGCACCTGAAGCCTTCCTTTCTTCTGCCGTAAGCTTTTCCCACTCTTCTGCCTGCCTTGAATTTCTGTCAAATTACAGTGATAGTGGTCGACTTTCTTGCTAGAACAAGCTCTAAGTAAACAGCCTTTGCCTGTATTCATTTGATTATTATATTTATTTTCACATTTGTCTAGCTCACATAAAATGAATTCAGTTTAATACCCTTGGTGTAAATATTTTTACATGTTAGGCTTTGTGCCAGGCACACAGCCATGAACTAGATAAATGAAGTTCATGCCTTCACTGGATGTCTAATTGGCAAAGAAAATAAGCAGGTAAATAGGAAATATTTATATCATGGGTTCCTTTGAAGATAAAGCTAGGCATAAGCTGGAGTTAGAGTGATTTTCAAAGAGAAAAGATTGTGTGCTAGAAGAGATAAGACATATATACTATTTTTTAATATGAACATTTAGCGAACAATTAAATACAAGCACTATTATGTTTTTATTTTCAATTAATTCCTTTATTTACAAAAGGTGTATACTTTTTTTGGTTTATACTTTTTATTATTACATTTTTAAAGCATTTTCAATATACATTTCCCAAATATACTGTCAGATTTGCTATTATGCTAATAAATATTCAGTTCAGCATACCTTTTTTTTCCTTTTGGACTAATGAGATTAGACACTTCCTTGAGGAGTATTTAATAAATGTTTCCTTTTAGATTCTCATATGGTTTTGACATTATATATTGACCAAAAGGAAGATTTTGATCATTTGGATTTGGTAATTAGTATTCTCCAGCTGTCTCCACATTTAAATAAAACTATTTAATTTTAGTTTATAAAACATTCTCTGCAAGATTTTGGGCATAATATTAGACAAAAAATTATTTACTTCTTGGGGATAAGATAGGGTATTTGTTTTTGAGTATATTGCTAGATTCCTGAATTATTTTTGAAATCTTAACACTATTCAAGTGTCAAAAATTTGCCCCTTAAAATTTGTGCTTTTAAAACATTTTGAACTATAACTAAAATTTTGTACTAATCTATAATTATGCCAAATAAATAAACTTATTTTTGATCTTTATGCAACTATAAATTTAATTCCAAAGTGGATATAGAAATTGACCCAAATCTTAGTGATTGGAACAATAAATATTTATCTTCCATTTCTGTGGGTCAGGAAGCTCAGACTGCTCATCTGGAAGGTACTGACTTAGAATCTCTCTCTAAGCTGCAATCAAGACATCCGCAGAGGCTGTGGTCACCTCGGAACTCACCTGGAAGTACCTGTGGCAGGCCTCAGGTACTTGCTGCCTCTTTCTTGCTGCAAGACTCTCTCCGGAGAGCGGCTCATGATGTAGCTACTTGCTTCTCCTCAAGAGTAGTATCTGAGAGAGAAGTGGGCAGGAGAATCACCAAGATAGAATTCACAATATTTTTAGAACTTAATATGGAAAGTGGCATCCCACACCTTCTGTAATATTCTAGTCTTTAAGTGTTTAGGCACAATCAAAAGGAACGTTTACACAAGTGTGTGAATACCGGGAGGAAGACATTCAGTCGAGAACATTTCAAAGTCTGTCTATCATGCCAAATAAGGAAACTGAGTTTATAGACAAGTTCATAAACCTAGATGCAAAGATCCTTAATGAAAAATAGCAATTAGATTGTATCAGTGTTTTAAAGTGATACTATACCCTAACCAAATTAGGCTTGTCCAAGAATACAAAGGTGGTTTAAAGTTCGAAAAAAGATGTTGACTACATCATAATGTCAACTCCTTACCAGTATAAAGGTAGAAGGCAATGAACTGAATAAGTGCAGAAGAAAGTCCTCTAATAAAATTCAACATCTAATCATGAGAAATATGGCAAATTAGGAAGAGGAGAGAACTTTAACTTTATAAACAATGTCAGTCTGAAATCTATAATAAAGACTATATTTAATGGGAAAGTATAAGACATTACCTATGAACTCAAGAAATAGACAAAAACAGCCATTTTTAAAACTTGTTCAATATTTTCTGGAATGGTACAAAAGTACCAAAAAATATAAAAATAGGAAAATAAGACAAAAATAGTATCACCATACTTTATGATTGTCAATATATACAAATACTCACAAACTTTAAAGTTTGGTAACTTTTGAATATTAGATCAATATAAAAATTGTGTTTTCTACACCAGAAATAACTAGTTAATATAATGAAAAGTAAAACAACAAATACAGGGTTCAGCAATAGTAGGTTTCCAATTGTGAGCATGTGAAACACATAATTTATTCTTTTATTATTACTTGTTAATTATTGTATTATTTGCCATATGAATAACTATAAACCTACTTTTTCCCCACCATTTTGTCCTACTTTTGTACCATAGAAATTAATTTTTGAAAAAATACATGAACTCAATAGCAAACATTAACTCTGATAAAGATTATAGAAAATTATCTGTATGCATGGGCAGCTATTGCATACAAAAATTAAAACAACTGGAAAATACAAATGCTAAGGAAAATCACATCATTTATTATGGAAACTCTTCACTTTCTATCTTCATTTATCTGTTATTTTATAACATTGATAGTAAAAAGTCTTGCTTAGTAAGATACATTTTTCACATGAATAAAATTTTAAACCCTATTCCGTTGAAGAGATAAATTGGAGCCATTTTAATGAAAAACAAAACAATGTTTGAATGAATGTGTACTTAAAATATAATAAAAAATAGGTTTAAAAATTTGCAAGTTATAAATTTCTGAAGGATCAAATTTTATGCTACAAAACATAACTAGAGGACATCATGGCAACTCAGTTGCAAATAGGTTAAATTAAAATATAGAATTCATTTCATGCTCAGTATTCTATTGCCATCAAAGTTCCTTTTTTTCCCTATGGCAACTATAAGAAATAAAAAAGAAAATCAGAAATTACATTTTCATACTCCATTCAACTGAAGAAGTTAATCACCTGTTCTGAATTAGGGTTCCATAATTTATTTCCTCTACTTTTCTATTTGTCCTTGCTATATAACCTATAATACATTGTCATAGACAAAAAAGCAGCATTTTGTGAACTGAAATGGAAGAGATTTACTCTGTTATTTGTTCAGAAGTGTGTGAACAAAATGATTTAGTTCTAAGGATTTGTGCAGCGATGTGTAACAGATTGACCTCACTTTGAAGGTGACAATTCAAGTCACTGGAAAAAATTCAAAGTATATTTTTAGATTTATAATTACATTATGTAGAAAATTAATTAATAAAATTAAATAAGGTGAAATTTCTGAATTGATGCCCTTTAAATTTTGATTTCACTTTTTCTCTCTTTTTTTGCATGGATTTTTCTTTAACTTTTAACCTGAAAGATAGCAGTATGGTTTAAGCACAGATCTTAATGTGTGCCGCTGAAGCAGAGACAAGGATCTCATAGACCCAGCCATCTCTACGGTGGATTTTTTTTTTTTTTTTTTTTTTTTTTTTTTGCAGAAGACGAGTGCCAGTTATGCTCTGTTCACATAGATAATAAGTTAAGATTATATATCACTTTTTTAATTTTCCTTGCCGTATTGTAATATTGACATATTTATAATTTACAAATTGTATGTTTGATCACCAGTTAAATTTATTTTGATTTTTTTTAAAGTCCAGGAACAAATATGCATGGCACATGACAAGATCATTATGATAGTATAATTTTTTTTTAAAGGGGGAGGCCATGGTCAGGTAGCTCAGTTGGTTAGAGCATCATCCCGATATGCCAAGGTTGCAGGTTTGATCCCCAGTAAGGGCACATATAAAAAGCAACAAATGAATGAATAAATAAGCGAAATAATATCTCTCTTTCTCTTCTTCTCTTTCTATAAAATAAATAAATAAATAATGAAAAAGATGATGAAATGTACATGGTTGAAGTTATTTGGAAGATGACTTTATTTTATTTTTTGAGATAAAGGTTGATGATTTGTCTATTCTTGGTGCAAATTTCCATTAAAATTGTCACTATAATAGACACTTCTGAAGCTTCAAATTGAATTGACCATTACTATGACAAGGAAAATTTTTTTAATGAAGGGTTTCCTGAATTTTTGATTCATTGGAAATATATATTATAAGAAGTGTGTGCTAACATTCCAGAAACTGCTAGCCTCCTTGCATGCAAATGTGTTTCATTTAAAAAGTTATTTATTCAAGGTAGATTAATCAAGCATTATGCTAGTATTTTATACACAAGAATAAAACAAAAATCCTGCGGAATAGAATGTTAGTTATTTTACTAAAATTAAATTTTAAGAATAACAAAATCAGATTCTGAAACTTTATGTACAGGTAAAGATACCTGGCATATAGTAGACATGAAATTAGTAAAAAATAATAATGAATAAATGGATGAATGGTTTCCTAGATAACCATAAGCAGTTTTTCTGTTTTTATTTATTTACTGTTGCATTAGCAGGCCTGTTTTACAATGTGTGTAGTGTGACAATCTTAGATTTGCTTTGGGATAGAATGTGCTGAAAGGGAAGTGCAATCTCCGGGTGACCAGTCACACATTATAATGGAATAGCATAAAATGACACAGAGAAATAAAACAATGATGTTGGCACATGTCTAGCACATCATATGCCAATTCTTTTCCCTTCAGCAAGTCTCTCCTTAGTGACTGTGCAGTCCAATTGGTATTGAAGTTTGATTTGTCACTGGTGAAGGTGGCTCGTGTCAGGGTGCCAACACAATCACCTGGAAAGGAAGGAGGTCCGTCCCCATATAGACCCACAACAAAACCTGATGTTCACAAAGACCCTTGGCACAGGGGCACTGATTTCTGAAGCCAAGTAACCTTTGCAATAAAATGGCTTAGGAGAAAAAGAGCAAAAGGATGCTTTATATTCCTTTGTTTGTTTTGACTACACTGGTGTCTAAAAGATAATTAATACCCTTAGAGCTATAAATGGCCTCCCAGCTCAGATTGAATTTAGGTTTTTGTTGCTGATATCAATTCTTCTGGGAATTTATTCATTAAAAAATGGTGGCTTATTTTGCCCCCTTCAAATAATGAGATTCCAGACATGGTCTTTTGAAACCTTATGTTTGGGTCTCGTCCACAAAAGAGAAGACCTGAACATGATTTATGATGTACACAAAGCCTGAATTTTCTTTTTTGGAAAGGGATTAATGAGTGTTATCAAGGGTTGTCTAAATACTTTTGCTGAAAAAGTTAAAGATTTTAGAGTTAGGCTATTCCAAATAAAATTTCCATGGTTTTCACAACACAGTTATATTAACCTCTATACTGAATTAAATAGTGTCCCTTCAAAATTTATGTCTACCTGGAATTTGTGAATGTGACCTTATTTGGAAATGGGGTTTTGACACATGTAATCAAGTTAATATTAGCATAGGCCCAAAATGCAATGTGATTGATATATTTATAAAAGAAGAGTGATATTTTGACACAGAGACATAGGGAAGAAGGGCATGTGAAGATGGGGACAGAAATTGGAACTTCAATAACTGCTAATAAACAAGAGAAGCCGGGAGAAACAAAGGAAGAATTCTGCCCTACAGGCTTCACGGTAAGGATGATATTATCGCTGACAGCTTGATTTTGAATTTCCAGGTTCCAGAATTGTGAGGCAAAGATCTTTTTTAAGGTTCCAAGTTTGTCACAGGAAACAAATTCAGATTCTGGTTCAGGGAAGTTGGGTGCTATTGTGACAAATACCTAAAATGTGAAAGTAGCTATAGTAAATACATGGGATATTTTTCTTTTTCACACACAAAAAAAGTTCTCTTGAAGGTAATGGAGAGAGTCTTGAAGTGTATGGAAGCACATGATAGTAAAACCTAAAATGCTTTAAGGAACTTTTGGTAGCAATATGGACATTAAAGGCTATTCCGGTGAGAACTAAAAGAAATAAACAGAGCTGGACAAAAGCTCCTCCCATCTTGGAAAATACATATATTATAATAGACATAACATGGCTAGAAACATGAACACTAATGGTATTTCTGGTGAGTCCTCAGATGGAGATGAGGAACATACTATTGGAAACCAGAGGACAGGCTATTCTCCTCAGAAAGTGGCATGAAACTTGGCAGATTTTTTACTGCTATTGAATGAAAGGTAGAACTTGGAAGTGGTTAACTGGGATATATATCTGAGGAGATTTCAAAGCCAGATATAGCAGGCACAGCCTGATTTCTCCTTACTGCTTATAGTATTTTGTGAGAGAAAAGCGATAAATTGAGAAATGACTGGCTAAGTACAAAGGAACCAGCACTTGATGATTTGGAAAATTCTCAGCTGATCCACATAACATGTTCTGGGAAAAGGGCCAAGGGTGTAGTTAAACAACCATTTATTAAGGTAAATGTTGGGCATGTGATTAGGCCGTGTGACTTATGGATCTAACACCCTTCTCAGCAGAATCCAGAAATAGAGACAGACTTATCCAGAAAGAATCTGTGGGGAACCCTGGTGTCTAATAGCATGAATCCCCTCAAAATTAATGGAAGACAAACAAGGGATTTGAGAATTTTATACCAGCAGAAACAGTGACAGCTCAGACTGAAAGGAATAGAGACAGGATGGATGTCTCTTGTCTTAAGCTACCAATTTTGTTTGAATTTATCGTAGAAGTCCTGGGAAATTAACATAAGATCTAAGAGAAGGAAAACTTTATTGAACAGTTTCATTTCTAAGAAGAATATGGCCTTCTATAATGGAAGGCAAAAGTCTGAGATTAGCTATATGTGACTATTTTATCTTTTGAAAAGAACTTTCATGTCTTAACACATCAAGTTCAAGTGGAAAAGGAAAGTACCTGTCTATATCCATATCCATTGCCGTTGTCACATCTATTTCTATATATCTATATTTATAATTATATTTGTATTGTTATCTTCCCCTAAAAGAATCAATGCATAAGAGTGTAGGAAAAGAAGGAAAAAACAAAATTAAGAGAACAGGACATACCAAGGAAAGTATAAAACAAACAAAAAAAGTTCAAGAGCATTCTAAGTTAGATCACAAGTAGACACAGTGATTAACAACACATCCTGAGTGTCACGTAGGCAAAGTAAATGAAAGAAGCACATCAAATGCTTTTATGTTAACCCAAGAATATTTTTTATTTATTTATACAAAGAATGTGTTCTCTCAAAATTTTCTTGAAACTACTATTTCAAAATGTTTTCTGGCTCCATTAGAATGCATTTTCCCACTTTTGACTGAGACATTATTATAACTACAGAGTCTTTGTGGCACTTACCTACCTCTCCCATCGTACTGTAAAAATGGCCATAGATAATCAATAAGGTAATGAGCAAGGCTGTATTTTATTTACAGAAAAAAAAAGTACAGGATAGATTTGTCCCATGAACCCTGGCTCACTGATTTCTGCTCTAGATGACAACAAAATTAATAATACTTTTCTTCTCTACCAAAAAGATGTATAGATAACTATGTAATATAGTGCCTGACATTAAATTCAAAGTCTGGGCTACATGTATATGGAATATGGCAAAATTCATCCTACTAGGTAGGTTTCTGAAATTCTTAACCCTGATCCTTTTAACATACTGCTGTCCTGAAGTACCGTTCTGAATGTGTTGGTTTCCTGCAAAAACATCTTCATAAGATTTCCCTTTAATAATAGAAGGAAGTTCAAACCCCCAGCCTCCCAGCCTCCAGGCTCCCTTAAAATTATTCCCAATATGCCCCTTACCACATTTTATTAAATTGAAATACTGCCTTCATCCAGCCTCTTTCTCTTTGGTCATTTTTTCCCCCTTCCAATTTGATATGTCTGTATTCACAGCTAACTGAAATGTCACTTTTCCTCTTTTTTCTAATAATAAAAATGTTCTTCATCCCCCAAGTAGATATCTTTCTTGTTAGAACTTCCACATTTATTTTATTCATACTTTATTTATGGCACTTTATTATTACATCTGCTTGGATTCTTTGTATCTCTTTTATTATAATAAAATTTTTGAAGATAGTCGTGGCATCAGACTTATCTTTATTTGTTCTCAAGAATCTCACTAAGTGCCAAATACATATTTTTTTGAATACATGTATAAGGGAAAACTGTAATATAGCTTTATTTGGAAGATGAGATTCTATTTTATTTATAGATTTACTCTTAGTCACCCTATTTTGCATAGAAGTTAAATCATATTGCCTGAGGCTTTTTTTATCTTGCTGCAGCTGTATTATGCATAGGCGATGCATACATACACACATGTGTAATGTTTCATATTCTTTAAAGAAATATTTGATTAAACATGGGAATCCTTAAAGTAGAAAGGATCTGTTTAAAATAAAATGAAGGCATGTTCAAGAACAGGAGCGCGGACGTCAACAACGACCTTGATTTTGGGATAGTACAACCTTTCAGATATTGTATTATCATGTAAAACAATGATAACTCAGTATCTCCCTTATAGAGCTCCTGTTAGGACTAAGTGCTTAGCACAGATGAGACATATAATTGGTACTTTAGTTAATTTTGAGTTTTAGAATCATTAATCCACACAGTCACACACACACACACACACACACACACACACACACACACACACACACACACACACTATATAATGGTGTATACAGTTCCAGACTTGGACACTCATCATTAATTCTACTGTAATAATTCTCATCATTCAAATAACTTAGGCTAGATTTTCATTTGTATTACTTTCTACACTTTGTGGAAACAGCTGTTAATATGCCCCAAGTACCACATATGGTTCCTATGCAGTGTCAATGACAGCAACTCTAATACATTAACATGTATAGAGGCTGGAGTTAACTGAGTAATTTAGAAATAACACAAGTTACAATAAGTCAGCATTATTATTTATGTTGAGTAAAGCAATTTACATCAGAATAAAAAATATTTAGGGATTGAAAAAGATCAGAATCTATTTTCAACAGAGAAACACCATACATTTTCAGTTAGATTTTCTTTCCCTTTTAAAATACAATAATATGAAATGCTTCTCTTCATCTTTTCACAAATTGAAGAAAAAATAATTGAACTTAAATTTAACATATTAGAGTTATCTTGCTTTGTTTCATAAATATAATTCATTAGTAAATAAAACATCCTACGCCTTAGCAAAATAAACCACAACAAAACGACACAGCACATGCTAAAAGCCTGGAAAATTAGTCCATTTTCCTGCTATGCTTAGACATTAATAATTCTTTTTTTCAGTGTATAGTGCGCACTTTCCATTCCAAATGTGAACTCCTTGAGGATCACGATCTTGATAATTGAGTTAGTTTCTGGCTTACGAAGCCACTGCCTCTGTGGGAACTCAGGTTTTGGAAGCAATAATAGCATCTAAGTCCACTGGTTGCTGCCACAAACCACTAAATTGCATTCTCAAAACTTGGCACATACTTTTAATGTAGAGTTTGAATATTTTAGTACTAGTTTACTATGCACCAGTTTAATTGTGAATCAGGTTTTCTACCATATCAAATTTAAAGAAGCTTCTCTAAACACAGAAATATTGAATGTCTCATGTTTTCTTACCAGGGCACAATTTAACTATAATTTTTGGAAAGGCATGGCTCTTGAGCCACCCAGGCAATAGATACTGCTGTTATGCCTCAGGGTCTTCAGCGAGGGAAAATCTAGTTGAATGCAAAGGGAAAAACAGTAACTAGCATGGTGGAACACTTCAGGTCAGGCACCCTGAAGCTAGATAGTAGGCCAAACTGAAGTAGTAGCCTCTATATGCCAAGGTCTAAATGAACAACCTTAAATGATTGCAGGGGTGCATTGTGGACTAAGACCACACATAAATACAGTAGCCTGTAGTCTTATGAGTCCAGAGACCTCAGGTCAAAAATAAATGTTTTTTGGTATAGACATATTTTCTTTTAAGCCAGCGGAGTCACAATCTACCTTTTTACCTCCATCATTACTGGCTAGCTGCTTAAATGGTTCTCAATTTTTTTATCAGCCCAAAGGTCCAAATGTCCTGGATATTAGGCATTTAGTCTTACAGAATTCTCATCCCTGTTACCACTTTCAGCTGGATTTTGTACTATAGTGATCCTGATAAAACTCAAGAAATTTCAATTCAAAGAACAATAATCAATAAGTTATGCATGCATGTACAAACATACACAGTACAGAAAGAACCCTCAAGATAATACTTGGTAAAAATATTTGCAAACAAATAATATAAAAGAATCTATGGCATTTTATTAATGTTTCAATTTGTTTGATATTAAAAATGCTATATAAAATTGTGATAAAATGAAGATAATCATTCACCTCTAGATATGCATCTCGGCGAATTGGAAACAGAAACATATTTGTTTGTGCTATAGTTTCACTTACTATAAATAACATTTTAACATTTATTCAAATTGGTAGGAGGTGGGGAGAGAAAAAGAGGGAGAGAGAAAGAAAGAGAGGGAGAGGGAGAGAGAGAGAATAAGATGCAAGCCATCTGAGACAGAGAAGAGAACTGCGCAGAGAAGGAAAAATTACAAATAGCTTAATAATTTAGACCCTAAGAATTATGAGTCTTTTGCAATAGTTATAATGAGTGAATGTAAGAGAAGTGCTAAGAGGTCAATTATTACAGGTTACAGGAGTCACACCTTTCAGGGGTTTGAGTTTTTTAATTAAGGACATAAGGGTATTTAGAACTCTAAATTAGAAGAATTTTGGAATTTGGCAGACTTTGGATAAATCTTGATACCGGGAGATCTGACCAGGTTGCTGGGCAGAGGAGGGGCTGAGTGAGGGAGGGGTTGCAGGAAACGCTGGAGGCTGTGGGAATGAAGGCTTGCTCTGCTGGAGTGGCTCGTGACAGATTTTGCTACCCCTGGCTGCAGCAGTGTGCAAGAGGCTGCATTCCCCAGGTAAACAAACCAGCACAGCTGTCACATTGCCTGGGCAACCGAGCTAGTGCGGTGTGTTAGGATAGATTCCATCACCGGCAGACACACTGCAGGAGGAAGGCCTGCCGAAGTTTGTGCAGATTGGAGAGCAGGATTGATGGAGGACAAAACCCTCCAGTTCTGGATTGAAGGGGAAACTAGATGTCACAGAGGCACCTGTACCTAAAGGTTAACATGGCAGCAGAAGGAGGTGCAGACTTGGCAGTCTAGCCTACACACGTTAAGGGCTGGGGAAGCTGGACCTTTCCAGAGTGCAAGTAATTTTGGGCTCAGAGGTTTAAACGAAAGGAGGGCAGAGTCTCCGGCCTTCTCCTTCTCCTCTTTTGTCTAGCCTGCGTCCAGGTAGCTCTGAGGCCAAGTCCTGCACGGTGGGCTGCACCGAAGAGATGTATGCTCCTGTGGAGGCCCACAAGAAGCCAAGTGTCTTCTGAGTTACACGGATGGCCCTGGATCACATCCTTCTCTTCCTCTGAGATCAGTGCACAGACACGCAGGCTGGAGTGCTTGCTGGCTCTGGGGGCTGGGGACTGTGGCAGCCTCAGGTGCCAGCCTCACAGACCGAACCCCTCTCTGCGTGACCCGCTGCAGAGTTCTGCAGAGGCCTGGCCTGGCATGGGTGGCGATGGCTGTGCCAGCCCCACATGCATGCACTCCAGGGAGTGAGCCTGAAGCTGGAAAGCAGTCCACCTAGCAGCCTCATGCTGCAGAAGGACAGATAGGGATGGAGCAGGGTTTTAGGACACTGGGTATGGCTGAATTTTGTCTGTGTGAGATTGGCATGGCGTCGGGAAGTCTCTGCTCTCCCAAACTGTGCAACATTTTAATAAAGACCTTTTCCCTTCCCCACCAACCTTAGTTTTATTCTGCAGTTTGGCAGCAGGTAGCCAAACCCCACTTTTGTTTGGTAACAATCTCAGTTCCTGCATTTACAGCCTTGTTTGCTTGGCCAAATTAGTAAAATATTTTCAGGTTTGGTTTGTTCACATGTAAAACAGGAATACTTTATCTACTCCAAGAATTATTGCAGAAATTAAGTGGAAAAGTAAATATTGACTGCTCTGGGGTAATTAACATGCTGCTGGCATTGGTAAATCCTGTTTAATGTTGGTATTCTTTCTCATTTTCTTTTCTCAACAGATGACAATTAGAACTGTACACATAATTGAAAATTCACTTGCACAGCCCAGAATTGGGATTATTTTTGTGTTGATTTGGGTAAAAATCCTACTAATAATATAACCAACTTGTGAATTAAATGCTTCTTCTTCCTGATTTAGCGCATTTTTAAATTTATTATCTGAAATCTCAGTCTCTTTCACACGAATAGCAGCTGTAGGCCAGTGTTTTCACTCCAGAATCTTGCTATGTAAATATATGGCTTCTCATGTCATTTTGCTGGGTTAATCTCACCTTGGTAATATTAGAAATACCTTGGAATTTTATTTTTTACTTTGATCTCAATTTGTTATTATTCTTAAAAGTGGCCTGTGCATATCACTGTGCAAAATACTTTTTGAAAATGTGTCATAGATAGTTGCAGTGGACAGAGCTTGAACTACCGTGTTTTAGACTTTTCTCCAAGTTGACCTTAGTATATTATCTGTATTTTTTATATGGAGTTTCAAACTTCACCCTTATCTAGCTCCTGGATTTCATTTTGTGTTTATGATAACCCCGAACCTTAATGCTAATGTCTTGCTGAAATTTCGACATAGTCTGTGTATAGAGTCTACCTAAGCTCTCAGAATAGGAATTGATATCGGTCTAACTTGTCTGATACATAGCCATCACTACTTGCCTTTTCAAATATTTATCAGCTTCTTTAAATAATTCATTTAAAGATTTGGTCTGGATCCAGATTCATTAGTGTGTATTTTCTTACTTTATTTTTGCCCTTTCAAAAATTGAAATATAATTTCCCCATATCTTTTCTTTCACAGTTTCCCAGCTAGACATGATTACTCAAAAATTACTACCAATGCCTTCACAGTTTTACTACAACTTTTCTCAGTGGCCTGATAGTAATTGTTTCTGTTGCTGAAGATAAAATTCACTGTAGAACATATAAGTATTTTTTTTTTTACTATCTCCTTGATCACCTTTAGCTTCTTTTCAGATTATGCATTCATCCTACCTTTTCTAGGATGAAGATTCTGCTCCTTGAAAGAGACCAGAAAAGTAAAAATCAGGTCTTATTACTCTCTGTCTGCTAAATTTACTACTCTCATCTGTGAGTATATCCTTTCTTTATTCTTCTTACTCAGGTGTAACTAGCAATTCTCATCTTCCCTCCCTCTTTCTACCATATCATTTTTATGAAACTCAAGGCATTCTGGCTAGGCATACTTGATCCTGGGAACACATCAAAGTTCCTTTCCCGAAGAAGTCAATTGTTAAGCACAACCAAACATATTTATGATACAATTTTAGTTATAATCTATCTATACTCAAATGTTTGCTATTTGATAGCTATAGGAGATGTTGGTTATACTCTGTGTCAAATAAAATAATATTTGGACTTTTTAAAATATGGTTTGAAAGGGTAACACTGGAGGACTTGTGGATTTCAACTTTAGAGTTTCCTCAGCCAAACTGTATGACAGTATGTCCAAAATATTCTAAGAATTTTGAAAGTAAAAATCAATAACCCCTGTCTTAAGTAGTGTTTCCTGGGAAACAGACTATGAGGTGGAAATTGGCATGCCTGTAGTTTATGAGGACGTGCTCTCTGGATCATCATTTATTATGGAGTGAAGGAAGAAAGATGGGGATCAGGTGGAGGTTGTAATGCTCTGGAGGAAGCTCTGGATTTGAGATGTCCTTATTTTAGGCAAGATGGTTAGGATATCAAGCCCCTGAACTGATAAGACAAAGATGAGGACTGCCCCTGAGATGAAGGCACGGCCTCAAGTGAAGTAGCTCCCTTCAGTTCAGGGCTTTTTTTGGGAAAATGAATCCCTCAATTCTGAGGGGTATCTGGAACACAATAGTGCCTACTGCAATTTACCTGTTGCATCACTAAGATTCATTTCCTTCCTATAATAATAAATTGACCTCATCTTTGACATTCTGATAAGTCCATATTCCTGGGGAAATTGATAGAAGGAAACTTAGAAGACAAATAATAAGCCATCCACTGGCAGTTGGTCTTAGCACTGCAACTGATACTCATCTCTTTCCTCTACTACTTATTCTAGCGTCCCTTCATCTTTATTTGGAAACCCTAATGAGTGCCTTACTAGGTGGGGTGACCTAGACACTCATCCGTGAAAGCAATCGTCTCTGTGTTTCCTCATCAAGCCTTTCTCATGTATCTGCTATATTTATCAACACATGATAAAATGTGCACAGGTGATCCATAAGAGCACATTTATTATAGTCTTGAAGGTTTCTTGTTCTTGGGGAATCTGGTCTCTCTGGAACATTTTTGTTGCCCATCTGTCTTGTTCCTAGGATTGATGTGTTCTATTAATTGTCACCATTCCTCTGTGTGTCTCAGACTACCCTGGCTGCCATCTGATTAGGACACTCATCCATAAAGTATGGCCACTCACTATGCCTCCACCTGATCTCTGTTACGTGGGGACTCAGTTATGTAACATTTCTAGCCTGCAGAGCACAGCCTCTATTGAGATGCTTAATAAAGCTATTGTGTTCTTCCTAGAGCATCCCTTGTTTCTGTAGTAAATGGACTGACTGTCTTACATTCTCTTATGGAGATCAGTCAGTTGGTGAGCTATGTCCTCAGGCTCTGTATCTATTCCAACATGCCAACTTTGCTGAGTTGATAACTCTCTACCACGGCAGTTCTAGAGTTTCTACTTCATATAATGTGGATCATCCATCACTTTTTGCTTCTAAGAGCAATTATAGTTGTGCATTAATACCATTTCTTGCGATTAAATCCTGTATCATGGGAGAGTGTTCCATATCGATAATTTGTCATTTATCCAAATTAGTATACCACAGTCCTGGATCCAGTACCCTTCGGCTCTGTTCCCAAGCAAATTCTCTCTACTTCTGCTGGTACATGGAGTGCAGCTCTCTTAGGTTCTTCACAGACCTGGAATTTTTCTGACCAAATTACATTACCTTGTAATCCTAGTTATTGGCCTGGTGGCTAGTATAAGGGATGAAGGTAGAGCCTGAGGGGACAGTATATTGCCTGGTGAAGCAGGGGCCTCTGCATTCTCTTCTTGGAGGCAGAAAAACAAGTTTAACTGAGAGAAACGAGTTACTTCTGTAACACTAGAGGGTCTGGAAGGAGGACTCTGGGGTTTCAAAAAATTTGAGTACTGTGATCCTGATGTTCTTATCTGCAAATCTCAGTGTTTCACTCCTTCCAATCAGGAACCTGATTTTAATTTATTAGTTCTACTAAAATCTTAATAAAGTCCTGGGCAAGATCTTAAACTTTCTTTGTTCTCTGGCTGTAGGAGATATTACTCTCTTTAATAAGCTCCCAAGGGGTCCATGTTACTGTCACATTTTATCTTATGTTGGTAGAAAATCAACTTTTTTGTTCTCCTCCAAATTATAAGTAGCCCTCCAAAATAATCATTCATTTTCATGCTTCTTACAAGTACTTTTCCCCAAAACCTCACAAACACCTGAGGTTCTATTTGCCAGTGTATTCCTTTACATTGGTAAACCATCCCAGTTTACTACCAGTGAAAGCTGCAGGAATGAATGGCTCAGTCCATAAGTGGTCATCTGGGTAGTGTACTATAGCATATACTGCCTAAATATTGTAAAGTTTGCAACATAGCAGAATACAACTTATTTCCATTGGGGGCATGTGATATAATAAGGCAATATAATGGAATGTTGTACTCTCAATTATATTTTCAGCCAACATGGTAATGACACACTGAGTGAAAAATATAAAATTCTCAAAAAATATGCCCACAAAATTTTTAATTAGTTGACAAAAACTTTTCTCTGTTTCTCACCTGGTTTCTAAAGAATATTGAAGCAATACCAGTGATCACACTTTATGCTTCAGGCAACAGAATACCCAAAACGTAACTTAAATAATGTAGACATATATTACTTCATAGATCAGTGAAGAGTGAGATAAGCATTTTACAGGGTTAGTTCAGAAACTCAACCATTTCAATAGGAGGCTAGAGACTTCTATATTTTCACTCTGTCCTCGGAGAAACTCCAAGCTCTGCATTCTGTCAAAAGTGTTTCACAAACAGGAAATGGATGGGGGTAAAAATGAATTCTCTTTTGTCCATTTATGTCAGAAATAAAAAAAAAAATTAAGTTTCTTATGTCTATTATCCAGAAATTTTTCACTTGATTACTCTTAGAAATTCAAAATGGGATACAATTACTACACTTGGCAGAAGCCAACTGATTAATTGCCTGACACTGGGCTTCTTGGTTCCCATACCTACTAAATTAGCATGTATAAGGAAAGGAAGGGAGAAATAATTGTTTGATAGGAAGTTTCTTTTGCCATCAGACTCATGTGTAAATCGGGATGTGGAATATGAGATGTTCACATTTAAGAAATGGTGTGATTTTACCAAACAAAATTTTATTAACTCCCACAGGAACAATTTTTTTTAATGTGGAAAACACTGTTTTGAGAGAGTTTGAACAAACCTAATGTCTTAGTGATTGTGACATATTATTTAATACTTTGCATTAAAATACTGTCATTATTTTAATGTATGGCATATCTGTATGCCAATTGAAAATGATGACAACTAAACTTTTACTTCACTGTTGCTTTTCTCCTTAAGTATTAAAAATGTTCTGTTATTTCAGAAAGATGACTAAGTATATGGTTATTATGGAGAGCATACTATCCTTGCTTCTCTCTGTCCTACAACACACACGCACAATCACAGCCCCACTGTCTTTAGATAGAGACACAGCCTTCAGCTAGAGTAAGTTTTAAAGGAAGTGATTTATTTCAAATTGTTTATAAATGAATGAATTTAATATGTTTCTATAACTTCTCTTACTCTTTTCTTCTAGTGCTTTCACACAGCTTAGTGTGGCTTTCCGTCAATAACAGCCCACAGGCCTGGAGCAGTCTTGGCTTTTGCCTTCTACTAACTCTCCACACTTTTAACATTGCTCCTCACTCGAATTTCTTTGGAGTCACTTTGTTTTGGGAACGAAAGCAGCACTCACTGAAGTGTGGCTGCAGGTCTCCCACCTACGGATCTTCCTCAGTGTGGCTTGCCAGCTGAGCCCAAAGATTCAAGTTCCACCTTGTACTGTAAGATTTTAAAGTTTTTTCTCTACATTTAATCTTTTGACAATCTAAATTTTTAAAGATTGAACAAACCAATACATATTCAGAAAGATTTTTCCACAAAGAAGTATCTCTAAAAGAAAAAAATAAGTTCTATATATGTTTAAATTTTAAGCTTTACTTTTTTTCAATGAAAATTAACTGACATTTTATACTTTTGGATTTGTTTTTCTCCCGGAGTAACCATTTAAGAGTTTCTACAATGTTATATGTTTTAAAGAGATTGGTTAATGATTACATTTTTATCTCACAGTATTAAGATTTCAATGTGCATATGGATGTGCACATTAAAACTCATTAATATGAATTTTTAAAATTTTAAATATGTCTTGTTTCTATTATTTCACTTTATTCATCACCCACACATGAGGTAAATAATGAGAATACAAAGAATAAATGTAATATTGAATGCAAACTAATGTGGAATTTCCTGTCACAGAGAATCATGTATTAATCTGCACTCCACTCAAGTAGCTTTTCATAAGTTAGTTTATGAAATAATCAATTTTTTGCATAAATACAGGATATAGTTGCAATAGCTTTAGCTGTGTACTCTTGCAGAGCATTATGATTATTGCATTAGAACAAACTGATTCTAGGTGGTTTCTCCTAAAAATCAATGGGAATCATTGAAGAACTATAAGCAAGAGTAACAGAATCAGTTGTTATTCCTGTGTCATGGCAGAGAATGAATCAGAGAAGAAAAGGCACTTAAGTAAGGGAAACAGCCAGGGACTGCATTAGTCTAGCAGTGGCTGGACAGTCCACAACTTTGATGCCTAGGAGGTCCCCAGAACTTCCTTAAATTATTTAGTTTCAAAAAATAACTAAAAAATTGAGGGAGTTCAGCCATCATGTACTTGTGGAGCGCCAACAATAGAACTGATTGAAAAACAGAGGCTCTGGAGTCAGGTAACTTGGGTTTGTACCCAGCATTTCCACACTTGATCTGTGACCTTAGACAGGGTATCATCTCTTTTCCTAAGCCTCTGCTCACACACCCATAAAATGAAGAGACTTGGGGTTGTTGTCCCATTAGCCAACACTCATAAAGTGATGGCAAATTAAATTAGATTAAGCACCAATCCTTCTAATGGCATTAGGAAGAAACTTTAGCATTGTGGTTTTAAAGGGAAGTTTATTTTTGCTGTTCCATGAACACTTGGAACAAATAAAAACTTTTCATGTCTTAAATCACCCTTTCCTAATATTTCTGATATATCTATTCCATCTACAAAAATGTATCTTTCCTTAAATAATAAATTCTACATATGAAAAGTGATATAGTCTGATAAATTAGAATTAATTCAGAAAATTTTATCTGTAACCTTGAAAGGATATATATATATATATATATATATATATATATATATATATATATGCAATCCTATATATATAGAGAGAGTTGGTCAAAAAGCCTTTTTTTTTTTTTGCATGATGATTGTATAGTGCTTAATGTTCTTTAACTTCATTTGAAAGAATTTTTGCTAGATTGTATTGTGACAGCTGTCATATCAGCGTGCATTAAAAAATATCAAAATTGGTGAATTTTTGTAGCTGTTTTAATATTGAAGATGGAAGAAAATATGCAAAACTTTTGGCATATTATGCTTTATCATTTTAAGAAAGGTAAAAATGCAACTGAAATGCAAAACAAAGATTTGTGCATTACATGGAGAAGGTGCTGTGACTGATTGAACATGTCAAAAGTGGTTTGCAAATTTTTTTGGTACTATTGACAACTGGCCAAATAATTTTTTGTGATGAGGCTGCTTTACGCATTGGAAGATGTTTAGCAGCACCTTTGGCCTCTACCCACTATAAGCAAATAGTAGGAGCTATCTGACAAACTCAAAATATCCAAATCAATAAAGATATTGATGAAAATAAAAAGTGTGTCTCTTATTTTATGTAAGGTAATTGTGGTACACTTTTAGAATTACTTTGAAACTCTATTCAATATTTATTATTGCATTAGCCATTTTAACATTACTCTTTAAGTTAATGTCATTTTCAAATATGTTTGTCATAATTCTAAGCACAATTTAATATCCAGTTATGATAAAAACATTCAACAAAGCAGGTACAGAAGAAACATACCTCAACATAATAACAGCTACATATGATATAATCATAGTCAATATAATGCTCAATGGTGAGAGGTTGAAAACTTTTTCTCTAAGATCAGGAGCAAGACAAGGGTAACCCTTCTCATATTCCTATTCAACTGAGTATTGGAAGTAGTAGCCAGAGAAATCAAGCAAGAAAAGTAAAAGAAATCAGAATTGGAACAAAAGAAATAAAATTGTCTCTATTTACAGATGACATGTTTCATATATATGAAATCCTAATGATTACCCCCAAACCCCTAGATCTAATCAACAAATTCAGTAAAGTTTTAGGATACAAAATTAACATGCAAAAATCAGTAGTGTTTTTATACACTAACAATAAATTATCCGAAACACAAATAAGGAAAATAATCCCATTCTCAATAATATCAAAAACAATAATATATTTAGGAATAAATTTTACCAGGGAGGCAAAAATTCTCTACACCGAAAACTACAAAACATTAATGAAAGAAATTAAAGTGATACAAATGAATGGAAAGGTATCCTGAATTATTGAATTGAAGAATTAATATTGTTAAAATGTCCATACTACTCAATGCTATCAGTAGAGTCAATTCAATGCCTACCAAGTTTACAACTGCATTTCTTACAGAAGTAGAACAATCCTAAAATTTATATGGAACCACAAAAGACCCCAAAGAGTGAAAGCAATCCTAAGAAAGAAGAATGAACTGGGATTCATGATGATTTTTTTATTTCAACATATATTATAAAGTTATAGTAATCAAAACAGTATGCTGCTGGCATAAAAACAAGAACATATCCCAATGGAACAGAATCAATAACCCAGAAATAACCCTATGCATATATGGTCAATTAATATTTGACAAGGAAGCCAATAATGTGCACTGTAGAAAAGACTTTCTTCAATTAATGGTGCTGGAAAAATTGAATATTCTCATCTAAAAGAATGAAACTAGGCCCTTATGTTTACACCACTCACCAAAATTAACTCTAAATGGATTAAACACTTAAAAGTAAGTACTGAAACCTTAAAAATCCTAGTAGAAGAATGGGGAAAAAACTCTTGACATGGGTCTTGGGCATGAATTTTTGCTTATGAAACCTAAACCAAATGCAACAAAAACAAAGTAAAGAAGAGGGACTACATCAAACTAAAAAGTTCTGCACAGTCAAATAAATGACAAACAGAATTAAAACATGAGAATAGGAGAAAATAGTTGCAAATCATATATTTGATAAAGGGTTAATATTCAAAACACATGTAAAGAATTTTGTATAACTCAATAACAATAAATAAATAAATAAAAGAACAAAACAAAACAACAACAAAAAACATCCCCAAAACAATGAAAAGTAGGCAAAGGAATTGAATAGAGATTTTTCCAAGGGCATACAAATGGCCAAAAGGTTCATGCAAATGTGATCTACATCAATAATCATCAGAAAAAATTACAAAAGTTATAAACTTCTAGATATAAGATAAATAATTACTGAGAATACAATGTACAACATGGTGACTACAGTATAATATGTTTGAATTATGCTAAGAGAGTAGATCCTAAAAGTTTGCATCAAAAGGAAAAAAATGTTTTTTTGTGCTTATGTACGATGATGGATGTTAACTAAACTTATTGTGGCAGTTATTTCACAATATGTATCAGGCAAGTTATTATACTATATACATAAACTTACACACTGCTATGTGTCAATTGAGGTCAATAAAACTGAAAGAAAATATCAAAGGAATAGAAGAAAACTTCAGGCATGATAATTCCGTCTGTTATTTGCATGAATCATTGATTTGTATTTGTATACTGGCTCAGTATATAAAATGTATTTGTTATATATTGTGATCAAGAAGTTTTGAAGTTACTACAATAAATTATATATTAAATTTTTGTTTATCTTTTAACTCAGAAATCATTTAAAAGCACTTTTATCATTTAATATCAGAATAATATATATGAAAGGAACTTGATATAATCAGCTTGTCCCTACCTATCTCTTTTGAAAAAATTTAAAATTTGTTCACTAAAACTGTAAAGAAGGCCTAAATACAATTTGAATAATTAATAGTATATTATAAAGATTTCATATTAGCTATTATAATTTTAGAATAAATAATTAATGTCATTATTATACAAGTAGAAATGGATTTCATTGGTGACAACTAGGAATTAAATAAAAAACTTCTTATTTTTAGTCTCAGTTGTATTTAAAATAATAGTGTTATGGAATTTTAAAGAACACTTTAATAAACTACCTTAAGTACCTTTAAAATACAAGATGATATTAAAGCTCTGTGAAAATTTGCATTATGTTTCATTAAACATAATGAAAAATGATAAACCCTTATATATTTGTTTTTCTGGAACTTGAAATAATATTAACTCTAATTTTGACTTTCTAGATAAATTATCAACTTACAAATAAGTATTAATTATTCACAAATGTTCCCAAATATATATTTTATATATCCTCATATTGAATTTGTAAACTCACTTTTATAATTTCTTTAAATGGAATTTAAGATTTTTAATTTAAATAAAAAGTGTGAGAATTTGGCCTATATCAAATGATTCAACAAAAAAAAGCTACATGGGGTTTAATATATATATATATATATATATATACACACACACACACATTTTTTTCTACTTTATTTTATTGAGACTCATAGTATGCAGCAATTCCAGCATTCCCTGGCAACCAAAGGATTATCTGGATCAAAATGACCATTTAACAGGAAGTCAATGCGGAATGCAACGTGTATTTTAGTAAAGATTTTCATTTTTGCTAGCTCCAATGAGTAATGGCACACATTAAAAGTCAATTTCTTTGTGAATTTAATGATCAAATACATCATTATATTTACAGGTCAGTAGATCTGAGTTCAGTTGGTAGTGGCATAGCTTTAAATCGTGTGTACAGAGAAGAAACCTGAATCCCCAAATGAGGAGCAGCCATGTTCCTATTGAATTGTACTGGCCATGTGCCTCTACTTCCTATTCATGTTTATTCACCAAGCATTGTGGCTGTTGCCTATGCTACAGATGGAATGCAAAACAATAAAATTATGATTGCTGGTACATGTCTTGAAATAATAGAATTCCTCATTAGTACTTTGTATCCAGCTGTGATGTCTGAAATAAACCACACATAGTTTTTAATTGGGTTGGCTGAATCCATGAACATATGACCCTTTGGTGTCTGCAGCCAAGGTCACGTGTAACATTATAATACCTTCTTATTCATAGTGTTTCTTTATAAAATTGTATAAAAGCTTTTTTAATTGATATCCAAGAACAAAGTCGTAGTCTTAAATAAAATGTTTTCTCTTAATTTAGAACATAGCTTTGAGTTGACATTTCCTTGTTATTTTGTAAACAACTTAGTTGGTTTCTTTCTGCATTACAGATGGAAGAATAGTAGCAACCGACTTTAGAAGCCATGAAAACTGTAACTGAATATTATGCACCAATTTAAAAAACATGACTTAAGAAATTTTCTCTAGGGAAAACAAATTTCTAAACAGTTTTTCTCCTTATTGAGATTACTAGAAAGGCGAACCTTGCCGAAAAATCTTACCATATTAAAAGGTAAAATTCAGTTTCGATGTTTCTGTTAATTTTTTGTGCCATTAAAGACATGGAACAAATGGCTTTCTTTTTTTTTTTTTTGGGGGGGGGTGGGAGAGAGAGAGAGAGAGAGAGAGAGAGAGACATTGATGTGAGAGAGAAACATCCATTGGTTACCTCCCTTACACAGCCTGACTGGGGATTGAAGTCCTGACCTTTTGGTTTATGGGAAGATGCTCCAACCAACAGAGCCAAGTTGGCCAGAGTGGAAAAGATGACTTTTGTTTGCCAAGGCACTTTAAGATTTTAAACAAACAAAGAAAAACCCAGAGCCTGCTTTGTGTAGGGGCATACTGGCAAACTGGAGTATTATGCATATTAAGAATTATACATTTGTGAAGCCCTGACTGTTGTGGCTCAGTGGATTGAGCGCTGGCCTGTGGACCAAAGGGTCACTGGTTTGATTCCCAGTCAGGGCACATGCCTGGGTTTCAGGCCAGGTCCCTAGTAGGAAGCACACAAGAGGCAACTACACATTGATATATCTTTTCCTCTCTTTCTCCTACCCTCTACCTCTTTCTAAAAATAAATAAATAAAATATTTTAAAAAAAGAACTATAAATTTGTGCACCGCAAACTGGCTTATCAGTTAGTGTTGGTTGTATAATATGCTCCTCTAAAACCTAGAGGCTTAAAACAGCAACCATGTGTTTATCTCTTATTCTGCAAATTGGCCATTAGAAGTAGGTTCAGGTGGACATTTCTCCTGAACTGGCCTGTCTTGTCTGAACTTGCTCATGTATAGCACTGGCTGGTGTAGCACTGGCTGGTTTATGATCCACTAGGAAGCCTTGGGTAACTGCAACTCCTCTCTAGCAGGCTAATCATGCTCATTTATGTGGAAAGTTGTAGCTAGTATAGCAGCAATAAGGAAGTCCATACACAAGGCCTTGGTCTCTGCTTGCTTCATGTTTGCTGTTTTCCAAGGCACATCACGTTGTTTTGCGGAGAGTAAATTTGGGAGGGAACTAACAAGGGACATGTTTATCGGAGGTTTGAGAGTCTGTTATTGCAATCAGTTCACGTCAGCAAGCTACTTTTCAGGGGTGACAATGAGAGATTTGACATGATCCAAGCAAGTTGAGACACAGACGTACATCTGTTTATCATAATTGGTATAGTTCATTTATTTTGGAAATAATATGTCTAGTATTTTATTTAGGTTTTAGCTTGATGCTTTGTAATACCAATTTGGTTCCCAAAATTTCAGCACAGATTTTTTTGCCCTTCTTTTCAATACAGTGACTTTTTTTTAGTAGATACTGTGATAAAAAAAATAAACTGTGATGTTATCCTTCATGTGGCTAACTGGAGTGAAAAAGGACACAGACCGAAAGACAAGATGCAAACAAAAAGTCTAAAAATCTATTCAAAGCAGAAGTTCAGGCAAGAGATGCTTAGAAAAAAAAAAAAAAAAAAAACTATCTCATAGACTTTTGGAGATTTTGGAAATGCTTTGGTATTTCCTTTTGAAAGTGGAATGGACATATAATAGGAAATAATCTTTATTTGCCAGGCACTAAGCCCTTTTTATATATTAGCTTGTTTAATCTTCACAATGTTCCCTTCAGGTATACTCTGTAGTTACTCTCTTTTTATAGGAATAAAAACTGCCGTGCAGAATATTTGCTTGATCTCCTCACTGTCGTAGGACAGCCAGATGATGGATACATGAGGCAAATGCAAAGGGACTGCTTATTGACCCTAAACTCTTAACTATTCAACTTTATAAACTGTGTTGGAAAATTAAATGGTGATGAAAATAATGGGTTATTTTATGAATTCAAAAATAACACAGATTTATTTAAATTATTGACCTTGGAAGACAATTCTATTTTTATTCTGCATCTTGGAATCCGTTTAAAACAAACAAGTTTCAATTCTTCTCTGTCCACCGTTTATTCCCTTTTGCCTACATATTCTACATTTTGTGTTACTCAAAATTTGTGCTTTTCTCACATTTTTTAAATCTTTATATTGCCATAGGAGTTAATTCCTTCTTTTGTAACAAAGTTGTCAATATTTACCTTCACTAAATTTGTATATCAATCATCATAATGAATGGAGTTAAATACTTTTATTTTAATATTAAGTAAGGCATAGCTATAAAAAACCAAAACTTTAGCAGCTTTATTGACTGGTCCTGCATTTTTAGATGTTGCAATAAGTCTACTTCCTGCAGTATTTCTGGAACATCTACCATATTTTTAGGACAAAAAATTTGGGAGGAAAATGGGGGTGCAACTTATAGTCCAAATGTAGCCTACCTGGCTGTTAACATTTACGTTGGTGAAATATTATGTTACTTATGTTATTAAATATTTTACCACATTTTTGCTTCAAAAATTTTTCCCTATTTTTCTCCTCTAAAATCTAGATGTGTCTTATAGTCTGAAAAAATATGGTACTTTTTATCAAAAGTGTCATAAGAGGTTGCCCTCATTTTTTGCATTACATAGAGGGAATACTTAAGTCTTTCTACTTCAGTATCAAATGAAGTGTAACTACCAAAAAAGTTAAAAGCTAAAAACTTAGACAGCTTTAGGCTACTGGCCCTGCATTGCCCTGTAGCCCAGCAGACACCGCTTTCCAGTAATAGCAACAGAAACAGTTTGGGTTTTTCTACTTGTGAAATTGAGGCAATAACAACTGTATTAGACACGGAGCGCTGCTGTAACAAAACAGGGCAGACCGGGTGGCCTAGCCAGCAGAATTTTATTTCTCACAGCCATGGACACTAAAAGACCATGGGGTTGGCAGGTTTGGACTCACCTGAGACCTCTCTCCTTGGCTTACAAATGGCTTCCTTCTCACTTTATGCTTCAGGCCTCACCTCTGTCCACCTACACTCTTGGTGTCTCTCCCTTTTCTTATGAGGACACCAGTCTTACTGGATTAGGACCCACCTTTTTGATCTCATTTAACCCTATTTCTCTCCTTAATGACCCTACATCCTAATGCAGTCACATTAGGGGTTAAGACGCCAATTTATCAATTTTGGGATACAAAATTTCATGTATAACACAACACTCTGAGGCTATAAATTTTACATATACATACAATTAAAACCTAGAAGTGCTAAAGAAAGTTTAGCTACCATTATGATATACTTACTCTCCTACGAAAATCTTCATCACTCACTATCATTTCGAGGAGACACTGAAAAACTTTAGAACATTTTAGGTAATATAAATCAGCACAGCTTCTCTAACCATAAAGTAGGTTTCTTTAAAAAGTGGTGGGGTTCTCCTCCCGGACATGTTTCCAAAAAAGGGTAAAGCTCACAATCTGAGTAATAGGTTGTTATAATTAAGTAAATTCCAGCACCCTCACTGTGATGTTATTGATTTAAATATTATAGTTCTCTGGAAGTGGACCAGACATGATTCTAAAAAGATGACTTTTAGCATGATGAAAGCAACATTTACAATGTAAAGACATGAAGACCGAAGGAATCATTTTAAAGTGAAAATTGGTATAGTTACTCAGCTAAAAGAATATCCTTAAACAAGAGAGAGACACTAAATGGAAATCATAATGAGCTTCAGTACGAGCAGTGTGGGGC
>PVJI01007262.1:0-79504 GCA_004026765.1 Micronycteris hirsuta | reverse complement strand
CCTGGGCTGTGTGCGGCCCACAGGCGTTGGACACCCCTGGACCATTCTGAGTGCTTCCCACATGTCAAGCTATTGATCCCTCATGGTCCCTCTGTGGTTATAAACTAATTTGTTTTAAAGATTTTATTTCTTTCTAGAGAAAGGGGAAAGGAGGGAGAAACTGGGAGAGAAACATCGATCCTGACAGGGAATCAAACTGGTGACCCTTTGGTTTGCAGGCCAGCATTCAAAATGCTGAACCACACCAGCCAGGCTGAACTATTTTTATTCCTGTTTGATAGATTTGGAAATGGAAGGCACAAAGGAATACCTAGCTCCAGGTCACAGAGCCAGTAGGGAGTGAAGCTGAAGTACCATCCCCGAGCGCTCATGACCCAAAAACTGTGCCTGTAACCTCTAGGTGACACCACCTCTCCCTTAGGCATTAGGCATGAATTGGTCACCATGACCACTTCTCAGTGGCAGCCCCTCACACCTCATCCTACCCCACCCCACCCCACCCCCACTACCAGTCCTATGCTTCTTGCCTTTGAATCCCCTGGGATGACTTTAGGAGGAAATGAGGCCCACTCAGAATGCTGACTTCCACTAAAGTGGACTTTGCTCTTAAGAGCGGGGATAACTGATATTCAGCCAACTAGCAAGTAAAGCTGTTTAAAGGGGAGGGGTGTAAATTCCATGGAAAGTGGGGTCAGGTACAGACTTCAACAAGCTTACATAAAATAAAATTTAAAATGTTATAGGAAGTTACAAGACCTCTGTAACTTTATAGGCACAGCCATTAACTAATTAATCATTACTTAACACTAATTAATCACTAGGAAACATAACCATTAATCAGCATGAGACTTTAAGAACTAAAAACTTTAAGGTCCAACATTTCACCTTATTTGAAATCTATTCTTAAATTAATCCTCTGAAATACATTCAATCCATCTTCACCAATTGAGAAATGTTGCATTATCACATTCTCCAAATGACACCTAACAGAACTCAGAAAGAAGTAGCCACAGGTAAGCCCCTCTCTGCTCGCTTCAAGGGCCAGAAGATGTCAGAAGAGACTAATCGCTCAGGAATGCAGAAAAAGCTAAGATCAGGTTCAGCCAACATGCCAAGTCACCCAGTGTTTGTTACGAGGGTACACTGTGACCGCAATTGTACAAATACAACTTAGAATCGTAGGCCGTTAGGACCGGCAAGGACCTAAGGGACAAAATTCCTGTTTTGGGGGGCCATTTACATTCTGATTGGAATATTAAGACTCACATGTGGGTGGGCATTAGAAAAAAAATACTACACATAAATAATGAGACATTGAGAGATGCTGTAAAAACTTAGGGAAGGAAAATCAAATTGGAGCTGGAGTTGGTCAGCAGAGATTTTAAAGAAAATATGGGATTTCAGGTGACTTATACAAATAACAAAGTGGTGGAGAGGCTGGTAGGCCTTTCATTCAAGGACAGTATAAACATGGGTTGAGTAGTTACAGCAAGAAACCTGGGGACCAGCACTGGGTAAGACGCAGGCGTTCCTGGGCAAGAGGCTAGCCTTCCTTGGGGGAGGGCAACCTGAAGGCTGGGTAGTTTGGAATTGGTCCCATAAGGTAGAAGGAAGCCACTGCAGTTTCTAGAGTACCAGACCACACTTCTCAAGCTGACTTATGGTGTTTAAAACCCAACCAAACCAAAAACAGTGCTTTGGAAAGATTAATCTGGATCTGAGTGGTAGATGGATGGATTGATAATGACAAGACAATAAGATGATCTCGCCATCCAGGTTAAAATTAATTAGAGCCTGTAATGAGAGAGACAGTAAGATTAGGGAAGCTGGGATGACCAAGCAATAGAAAACATATAGGATTTAGTGGATAACTAGTTAGGGAAGCAAAAAGGGATTTCACTAGGAAATAATAGTGTCTGACAAAATAAGTGGGTTTTTTTTTTCATTTTTAGAAATGTGGGAGCTCTGGGGCATGTAACTGAGCTAGAATTAAGAAGTCAGGGAGCTGGTTTGTGGGAATAGGTAATAAATCTGTTCTTAGGCATAATGAGCGTGAGGTGGGACACTGGAATTTAGATTTCCTTAGAGTATTAGTTCTGGCTACAGACACAGCTGTCTTTTCATTGATCATTTTTAATATAAAGTCAACAAATACACAAAGCTGAGATTTTTATTGCATTATTCTAGCTCCACAAATGCTTTTCTTTTGTTGTTTTCTGTTTTGGGTTTTTTGGGGTTTTTTTTTTTACCCCTATAAAATTCTAAGATTGAAATAAATTGTCACCTTGGTATTTTCAAGCACACTTAAGCTGTGTTCAGGCCTCAGATTCCGCAGGCCAAAATCAAAAGCCAGCAAATGAGCAGAGAAGGAGAAGCAGAACCTCCAGGCTCGTTTGATTTGAACTTTACGAATTTCAAACCCTGGGCCTTTCAGAGTGTTACTTTTTCTGACCATGCACATAACTGATGGGGACACCGGCCTGCAGTGTCTGCGGCGTCATGGCTGAGACACGAAATAAATTCACACAGACCACCAAGTCCTGTGGAGGAAAAGGGAAGGCATGGTCACTTCTCAAGGGGTGACCTGCCAACTCTTGCCTTGACAGGCTTTTATTGTTTTTCTGGGTATATTACATGGAGGATGGTTCTCATTTACTATGCGCAGGTTCGCTGTAGGTGATTACCTTTTACAGATAACAAAGGGAAGAATGTTGCTAATTACATCAAAGAGAAGGATGTTACAGATCCAGGGAAAAAGTGGTCGAACCGGTTACACTCCATACTTGGAAGGTTTAGCACAGACTTTAGGAAGTTACTTTAGAGATATGCAGTAAACGTTTGCTGCCTCAATCCAGGATGAGGGAGTTTTAGCCATGGCAAGTCTCATAGCAGCCTAGGTACAATGCAAGCATGATTCCGCACAGGAGAACCTATCCGTGGGCATGGGCCCCATGTCACTCTCCACTGGGAGCTGGGGCCACGCCACGCAGAGTGGTCTTCCATACATAACCTCTGCTTAGGAGTCTGATTCCAAAGGATTGGAATATTTTGTCCAGTTTCTGAAATCAGATGTTGATATTAGCACTCTAAATTTTAGTTAAAAATATCAAATGTTAATTAGCATCCTCAACGGATGTGCCATTTTTAGCTTTTAACTCTAAAAATCTGTTTATATGTTCCCAAAATATTTTTTTTAAATTTGTTTTTCTCCCATTCATTCACACTTCATTCATTAGAATGTGGTCATCAGGTTTAGAAAGACAAGAAGGGATCAAGTCATATGATTGGTTTGTAAATATAGTTGAAAATCTTCATTTGCCATTTGCTTGGGTGATTTTGTCCTTTAAGGTGGAGGCATGAGCCTATAAAAAACTGAAGTGGGATCTGAACATGGCAAAATATATTTGCTTTTCTCAGATAAATCTGTTAGTCTGTGTATGCTGTAAAATGTCATTATTCCTCCATAAGACATTATATTTCTATACAACATACACCATTCTGCCTTCCTCACAGAATTCCCCAAGCCAAGTTCAAAATCCTGTCTGCATTTGTAGTCAATCTCATGATGAAAACATTAATTTAGCCCCTCCCATTTGAGATCAACTGAGAAGAGCCCCAAAATAAGATTCTTTTCAAAAAAGCATTTAACAATTAGCAAGCACAAAAGGTGTCTATGAATAACTTCTAAATTGGGCTTCTCAGAGTAAACTTTTAGGTAAAAAAGAAACCCAAAACTCAAAAATCATGAAGAAGGAATAGAAATAATGGAATTTTGTATTTAATAAAACTTAAAGGTGATGTATGTAGAAGATCCAATCTTACAGACAAATCGATTACTTCCTGAGGTGCTCATATGGACTTACCAGATTAAGGAATGTCAAGTACTTCCATTGTCCGCCATTTTGAAAGATTTTGGATTTCTGCTTATCCTTTTCTTGCTGTGAGATGTAATAGTTGAGGAAAACATACCAGTTCAAAACAAGGAAGTGGTATAGGCATGTAGAAGTCCTCGTCATAGCTTTCCGGGACCAGTGGGGAACTGTGAATGACCTTAGCAGCGTTCCCCTGGCGTCCTTCTATTGGGCAGGAGCTGAGGTCCTCCCGCAGGCCGCAGAGCTGTAAAACACACACCTCTGGGAGTGAGAGTTCCGACAAGATTGAATTTTGCTTCCCTTATAGGCTCCCTTCCTGAGAACTTTGGCGACGGGATTATTGGTTGTTTTCAGATGTCCTATTTAGATAACAGATAATCTGCAGATTTACAAAGAGGCAGAGATCCACGTCAGAGCTGCACTTTGCCCTATTAAGCTGGGATGGGTGTATGGTTAACTAATGAAGTACCACTAAACTGATGAAATACTGTTATAACTGCGTTCTCTTCTCTTTCCTTTTCATTTGAACAGAACAAAGAAGTCACAATAGCTCTTGAGAGAATGAGGAGCAGGTTGGTGAACCAGGAAGGACAGATTGTGGGCATGTTTTGGACAAGGAGGGAAGTAAATATAAAGGGAAGGGGTGTTGTCATCTTGCTCCTGAGGTCTCTGATGCCCCATAAAATCTGAAACAACCCCTGGACCTCCAACAGGGAGCAGTTCCAAGGTTTTGTTTTGTTTTGTTTTAGTTTTGTGTCTATACCCTAAAGAACCAGGGCTACCCTGGGCTGTCCCAGACACTTTATTCACCGAAGTGTTTCTATACCCTGGGAAGGAAGAAGCATAGCAAGTGGTCTGTGACCAAAGAAGAAGTCTGTGGTCCTGACTCCAACATACCTGAGTTTAAACATTGCTGAGAGAGAGTGAGAGTCTCTGTGTGGCCTGGGAGAGGACAAGAATGGGCTCAGGCTGGGCAGAGCTTGCAGTCCTGAGCCCTGCCTCAAGCTGGGCAAAGACACCTGAGGGACAGCTAAAGGTGTGATACCTTGTGACATCACCAGCTTGTTTCCCTGGGCAACTAGGATGGTTCTGAGCAAATTCCTAAGGGAAATGCGCTCGATGCAGTGATGTAAGTTTGTAGTTGGTGCTGTTCAGTTATTTAACCAGGGCGCACAAGTCCTGGGAGAAAGAACTGCAGGCTGTACCTGCGGGACAAAATAAAACAAACCCACCATGTGAGTCGGTCATTGCATTGCAAACCTTAGGAACTGCGGATAGGTGTACTGTAAACCTGAGCTGGCAATAAAGGGTCTGCACTGTGAACATTCCCAAAGGAGGGGGGTTTTGGGAAATGGGTGACGTAAAACTCTGTACACAATTCCATAGCCTGGGCTAAAATTGTGAATAACAATAGCAGGTAATATTTACTGTGCTTAATATATGACAGGCATTCTTCCAAGGGCTTTGCACATATTAACTCACACTCTAAATACCAGTATAAACTAAGTACTGATATTTTTGTTTTTGTTTTTTTAAATTAAGTACTATTATGATCCTCACTTTCAGATGAGGAAATTGAAGCTCTGACTCCTAAAAGGAAGCATTCAAAACCTTAAGAGGCAGAGCTGAAGTGTGTCCTCTAGCCAGTGTGCCTGACCACAACAAAACAATCTGCATTCCCTGCTGAGCCCCTCATATCCTTTCTCTCTCACCAGAAAATTCTCTACAAGACTATATAATATATATATATATATATATATGTTTCTATATATGTGAGTATATATATATATATCATATATATGTTTTAAAACGTGGTGCACATTAAATTGTTGTGCTATGTCTCTCAGGGCACTTTCATGGTAAATATCACTGTAGATTTAGAGGTTTTATTCCTTTATAAAAACATCTGAAGCATAAATCTGCAGATGGGTAAGATTTGAGGCCCAAGGAGAAAAGAGAGGAAGACAAACACACAAATCTCTAAAATGTGTATGTTCAGACTTCTGGCCAAGATAGAGGCATAGGTGGATACACTTTGCCTCCCCACACAACCAAAAGGACAACAAATTTAAAAACAAAAAACAACCAGAACTGCCAGAAAATCAAATTGTATGGAAGTCTGACAATCAAGGAGTTAAAGAAGAACCATTCATCCAGACTGGTAGGAGGGGCAGAGACAGGCAGCCAGTGTGGAGAGGATCCTCAGCAAGGTGGCAGCTGGTGGACTGGGCAGTCCCACATTTGCATAGAGATAAACCAGGAGGAACAACCGGGGAGCAATACAGACCATGCAACCCAGGGTTCCAGTGTGGGGAAATAAAGCCTCAAAACCTCCGACTAAAAAAAACTGTGGGGATTGACATGGCAAGAGAAACTCCCAGCCTCACAGGAGTGTTTGATGGGGAGATCCACAGGGTCCTAGAATGTACACAAATCTAACCACCCATGAATCAGCACCAGAGGGCCCAATTTGCTTGTGGGTAGCAGAGGAAGTGACTGAAAGCATTGGAAAGTGGAACAAGCTGCACTGTTCCCTCTCAGACCCCTCTCCCACATAGAATGCCGCAACGCTAGGTTGCTACCTGGTTTGCCTTGCCCTGGTGAATACCTAAGGCTCTGTGCCTTACTATGTAACAAGCAAGACAAAAAAATATGGCCCAAATGAAAGAACAGATCAAAGCTCCAGAAAAAATACAACTAAGCAATGAAGAGATAGCCAACCTATCAGATGCAGAGTTCAAAACACTGGTAATCGGGATGCTCACGGAAATGGTTGAGTATGGTCACAAAATAGAGGAAGGAGTGAAGGTTGTGCAAAATGAAATAAAGGAAAATATACAGGGAACCAACAATGATGGGAAGGAAACCAGGATTCAAATCAACAGTTTGGAGCAGAAGGAAGAAATAAACATTCAACCAGAACAGAATGAAGAAACAAGAATTCAAAACAATGAGGAGGGGCTTAGGGACCTCGGGGACAACTTTAAACATTCCAACATCCAAATCATAGGGGTGCCAGAAGGAGAAGAGGAAGAGCAAGAAATTGAAAATTTATTTGAACAAATAATGAAGGAAAACTTCCTTAATCTGGCAAAGGAAATAGACTTCCAGGAAGTTCAGGAAGCTCAGAGAGTCCCAAAGAAGTTACACCCAACCAAGGAAGCATACACCAAGGCACGTCATCATTAGATTTCCCAAGATTAAAGATAAGGAAAGAACCTTAAAAGCAGCAAAAGAAAAGGAGACAGTTACCTACAAAGGAGTGCCCATTAGACTCTCAGCTGATTTCTCAAAAGAAACCTTGCAGGCAAGAAGGAGATGGAAAGAAGCATTCAAAGTCATGAAAGGCAAGGACCTATGTCCAAGATTACACTCCAGCAAAGCTCTCATTTAGAATGGAAGGGCAGATAAAGTGCTTCCAAGATAAGTCCAAGTTAAAGGAGTTCATCATCACCAAGCCCTTATTATATGAAATGTTAAAGGGATTTACCTAAGAAAAAGAAGAAGATCAAAACTACGAACAATAAAATGACAGCAAACTCACAACTATCAAGTACCAAACCTAAAAAAAACAAAAATAAAAACAAACTAAGCAAACAACTAGAACAGAAACAGAATCAGAGAAGTGGAAATCACATGGAGGGTTACCAGTGGGGAGGGGGCAGGGAAGAATGGAGGAAAAGGTATAGAGAATAAGCAGCATGAATGGTAGGTACAAAATAGACTGGGAGAGGTTAAGAATAGTATAGGAAATGGAGAAGCCAAAGTACTTATATGTATGACCCATGGACATGAACTAAGGGTGGGTAATGCAGGTGGGAGTGGACGTACAAGGCAGAGAGGAATGAGGGGGGGGAATGGCACAAATGTAATAGCATAATCAATAAAATATATTAAAATTCAATAGAAATAAATAAAGAAAAGAAAATGTGTATGTTCAAACCTGGGGACTTATCTTTTAATACAGGTTTTTCCCCCTGCATTAACCTTAATGCTCACAGATGAGGACTTTCATAAGTATTGACAAAATTATTTAAATTTATTTTAAGAGGTTTGACATTTAACATTCAAATTCAATTGTTAGCATTTCAATAAATTATAACACATAATATATGAGTATATACAGTCATGCACTGCCTGTCAATGGGGGATACACTCTGAGAAATGTCATTGGACAATTTCGTGGTTGTGTGAACACTAGAGAGTACACTCACGCAAATCTAGACGGTACAGCCCACTACACCCCTGGGCTGAATGGTATAGCCATTGCTCTGTAAGGGAGAACAAATAATTTTCCCTTTACCCTTCTAGTTCTCAGCTGAGACATCTTAGAAATAAAAGACAGGTTAACAGAAGGCAAGCAAAAGTTTAACAACATGTATAACATACAACATTTATATCCTGTAAATACGGGAGAAACCCAGGAAAGCTGAGTAACTTGCCAAAATGACTAAAGCCATCACCTTAAAGAACGTCTCCAGGTGAAAACAAAAGATGTTGGGGGTGGGGAGAGGTCACCAGAAAAACACAGTGAGCAAGGTAAGGTTTTTATGCAGATTTAACTCATAGTAGTCTTCTGCATTGATAAGAGTTTCTAGAGATAAGATAGTTCCCCTCTTATCTTACAAAGGGTAACTTCTATTTGATTTTCAGAGCTTCTCCCGTGTCTGCTGTTGTTTAAAATTAACCAGCCTAAAATAATCCTTATGCCAAATAGACATATTTTGGGGATGATGAATTCGGTTCCCTTGCAGCTCCTCGGCTTCAAACCTGTATCCTGCGTGTTACCATACTGAATGACTGCTGTGGGCAATTCGTGCAAAGCATTGCGCTGCGACTTCACTATGGCTGTGACATCACTAGTTGAAAGGGATTTTCAGCTCCCTTTTGATCCTATGGGACCACCATTGTATATGCAGTCTGCCATTGACTCGGTGAATGAAAATAAGCTATGTAACAAATCTGACAAACTCGGTGGCCGAAAGTCACTTCACTGGGCAGGTCACAATAGATAGTCACAACCCAGGCCTGTAACTTCCTTAGTAAAAGGTTTACCTTTGCCTTAATTAAGCAAGCCCTGCCTACTGTCCCTGTGCATCTAGGCTAACACACCTTTGAAATGCCAGAGTAATCCTCTTTTCCCAACCCCTGGGAGGCAGAGCCACCCTCAAGGGAGCACAGGATCTTGTTGCCTGTATATCATCTCTATTTACTGTGTTAAAAGTTACCTATCCTGTATCCTGCAATGTAAAAGAAGTATGAAGGGAGACCCCCCAAATGGCATTTATTTTAAAAACTTGTGGGTTTTTTTAATATGTTCACACTTCAGTCACCTTCAAAGTAGTCTCCATTTGATGCAATACACCAATAGAGACCTTTTCTTCCACTGCTCAAAACAGTTTTTGAATTCATGTATTTTGATGACTTTTAGAGTTTCTGCCATTTTTTGTTTGTTTGTTTGTTTGTTTGTTTGGTTCACCTCTTCTACATCAGCAAAAAGTTTCCCTTTGAGGACTTTTTTCATCTGGGGAAATAATAAAATGTTGCTTGGGGCATGCCAGTTTCTGGTACAAAACTGTTGACTGCTTAGTGCTTCATGGGCAGGTGCATTCATAAATCACCCATGATGAAATGGGCAAACAAGTCAAAAGAGTCTTCAAAATAATTTCACTGAAGCCGAACACAACCTCTCACAACAACACCAGCTGGTGCACTGATACAGACGGGTTCCTAGAACACCCACCTAGCTGGAGAAGCCCGTACTACAAGGGGCCTGCCCTCCAGAATAATCCTGGGTTTTTTTGGGTCCCCTCCTTCATCTGTTTCTATTTTACTTTTCATTCAATGAAAGAGATTTCTAGGATTTAATATATGGCAGATATTGTTCCAAGTGCTCAGTTTGGCTCAAATAAACTTTTATAAAATTTTCTCTAGGTTTGTATGTTCTCACATGGACAACTAAACCATCATCATGAGGCACACGGCTATCTATGAGGATTTGCATATCAAAAATATGTAATTTCTTAATTCAATATATTTCCTTATAATTTCTTTTACAAAAGTATTGCCTAAAGGAAATTCTATACCGTGACCATATTTACATGATAATTTGTATCCATGGTTGAATGCCCAGGTACATTTTTATAAAGTACTTTGTCCATCTGTTCCCTGGTGCTTTGGGGAACAGGTAGAACTTTGGGGAACAACGACAGTGTTACCACTTAGCTACACAATATTCAAAATAATAAACACTAAGTCTGTTGTTAGCCTGCCTCTCTCCACTCTCCGAGTATTTGAAGGCCTCCAGTCATATCCAGAAGAAGTAGGAATTGTTCCTACTTCTTAAAAACTTACAGAAATTAAATTCATTTTACATAGGAAATACTAAAAATGTACAATGGACATTATTTTACACTTTGAATTAAACATTATACAGATACCAAATTGATTATTAAAAGTGACATTTTTAAAGAACTCTCTAACCTGTAGATATTTGGAACACTGTTCTTTAAGTTCACAAACACTTGCTGAGCAACTAATTGTCAGGCACTTGCTCGGCTCGGAGGATTCCATGAGGAATAAGAGAGATCCATTCCCTGTTCTCATGGACATTATATTCTAGCAGTTGAGATAGACATTAAATAATAACACAATCAGGTATTAATGTATAGTTACAGTAGATTCTGTGAAGGACAAGCACAGAGGACTTATTAAAGGGACAACAGTCCCAGACTTGGGGCAGTCAGGAGGTCAGGGAATAGCTGGCCCTGAGGAAGCCACAGGGGAGCGGTGCTGGTCCTCCCAGCACTCCTCACACGCTCTGATGGTCCTTCTCAGTCTTTTTCTGTGAATTCATCTTCTCCTACCAGCTCCTTACGTGTTGGCATTTCCCAGGAAGTAGGGTCAGCTACTGCCCATTTCATACTACATACTTACCCTGCTGATTTTTCCCACTCACAGTTTCTACCACCATGTTAGTTTACAGCCACAAATTATACACCTCTGGTCCCAGCCCTCTCCTCATCCCCTCCAAAGTTCAAACACATCTTCAGCTTCTTTGTGGACATCTCCTGAATGAATCAGGTATACCTCAAACTCAAGATGTCTGAGATGAACTCAGTACATCCCCCAAACCTGGCCTTTCTTCTCTATCCTGTTTCCTGAGGCTGCTCTTACCAACCTCTTGTCTTTCCTTGTCTCCCGTCTCTCCCCTGTATCCCAAATCCAATTAAACACCAAATCTTGCCAAGTTCATCTCCCAAGTCAAGCCTAAATCAGTCCTCTTCTTTCCATCCCTTCTACAACTGTCCTAGTTCAAGCTTTCTTTATTTCTTTCCAGTGCCATAGCAACTGCCTCCTAACTGGTTTTCCTGATTTTTAGTCTTATCCTCCCACTTTGTTCTTCACAAGGCTGGGGAGGGGGCTGATTTTATCTGGAATGCCAATCTTATCACATCCCCATCCCCAGCTCAAGTCCCTTTACTGAATCAATATCACCTACAGCCTAACATCCGAATTCCACTACTTTTAATAAACTTCCCACTTCCATATGACTTTGTTACTCTCCCCAGCCTCATCTCAGGTCTCACACTTGACGGTCCCTCCAACATCCACCCAACTGGCAGAGTGCTCCACCCACGGGGCTGTGTTGTGTCCCAGTGCCTTTATTCCCACTGACTCCCCTCCCTGATGGCCTCTTCTCATCATGGCTTTGACTGGTTATCTCAGAACCATCCTCCAAAATGCAGCTCAGAAGTTTGCTTCCCTAAGAACACTTCCCTCAGCCGCTCCTCAGGCAGACCATATTAAAGAACCCCCTCTAGTCTTCATTAATACCCTGTGCATCTCCATACATTGCATGATGAATAATTAGCATCTTAGTCCATTTGAAGGGCAATAACAAAAATACCACACATTGGGTATGACCAACAGAAACTAATTTCTCACAGTTCTGGAGGCTGGGGAGTCCAAGATGTAGGCACCAGCAGTTTCGATGTTTGTTGAGAGCTCACTTCTCGAACAGTTGTGTTCTCACTGGACCCTCATGAATCTGAAGGAGCTAGGGATCTGTCTGGCTCTTCTTTTATAAAGACACTAATCCCACTTATAGAGGCTCCGCCTCATAACCTAATCACCTCCCAAAGGCCCCTATCTCCTAATACCACTACTTGGACAGTTAAGATTTCAACATATGAATTTTGGTGAAACAAAAACAATTAGTCTACAACGATTGTGAATTAATCTTATTATGTGCCACTATCTCCCTGGTTCATAAGTAGTGTGTTTGGATTCCTAGGGCTTCGCATATTTCTGGGCACACAGTGAGAAGTTAATAAGGATATACTGAATAAATGAATATGTACACATCAGGCTTACCTGTCTGCCGAGACTGACTATAAAACCAGCTCATTCATTTGAAATCTACTATTCTCAAAGTGTTTAACTGCTGGGTGCTGGGGAGCAGGTAGAATATTAAGATGAGTAAAACATAGCCTAACCCCTGGAGGAACTCGCAGTCAGATGTCAGAGACAGATACGTAAACAGAAAATTACAACATGATGTGATAAGTACTATAATAGAGGCATGTGTAATGCACTAATGGAGCCTAAATTATCCTGCACATTATTCTGTCATTCTGAATATACAGAAGATGGAGTTAAAGATGAATGTATTGGGTAAATCATGGGAAATTTCAGACATCATGTAAGAGGAGATAAGGATTAAAGTAATCTTTCTGAGCAAAATAGTCAGGGCCACTAGCAAAGATAACACTTTTGCCTGATAAGGATTATAACTCATTCCAAGGCCAGTCACTGAGTGATGTGGTACAAAGAGCAGAAGATCAAACCAGGGCATGAGTCTACTGCATGACCTTGAGCTTGTCAACCATCAACCTCCTTGGGGTGTTAGTTCCCTTGAGTGCAAAATGGGGCCCCAGGATTTTAGAGGGCTGATAGTTTCCTAAAGCCAGGATATCTACTCAGCTAAAGGAGCAATTGACCAGGGCTGGCACCAAAGAGATTGGAGAGAAACCCCAAGCCTGTGCAGGTTCACCTCCGTTCCCACACACGCCACAGAACCAACCGTAGTGAGAGGTGTTAGGAGACCAACCACACTGCTGGCTACAGGTAGCACAGTGGTGGGAAAGAACCAAGGATGGCAGAGCTCAGAATTCTTGAGTTTATGGTGGAAAGCTTTGAGGGAGTGTGGTTTTGTTTTGGCACAAGGGAGAGACCTCTGCAGCTGCTGGTGCTAAGCAAAAAAACTAACCAGTAAATCCCAATTATTTTAAGTTTCAAAATAAGACACGTCAGCGGGACTGATCTGTGTTCCACTTAACCTCTTAACACACACATTCCCTTTACAGTTGGCATATACACTGTACCTCCACAGACTCACAGGGTCCCCTCACCCCTCTTTGGTCAATAGTCCCATCATTAAAATCTCAACTGGGTGGGCTACATTTTCCTGCTGGAACACTAACTAATGCAGTCAATCTGACTATGAGCTGCTCCGGGGCTGTCTGATACCTCTGGGCCCTCAGCACTATTCACGGCAGCAGGTAACTTCAAGATGCCAGTAAAGCTTTGTTTGCATGGATCGATTCTGGTGTTGTGGTATTCTTAATATCTACTTAGGGGGTCTCTAACTCTTGGGCCTCCTGATTATTACCACCCTCATCATACTGTGCTGTTTGTATTTTCCTGGCACCCCTTCTGCCTGGTATTTATATTGCTATTCCTTATTTTTTTTTAAATTCATGTTTACATGGTACATTTTTGTCAATTCTTTTACTCTCACTGTCTTCTAAAGGCCTCTCCTTAATAAAAGGTAGATGGTTCTGGAAATAATTGAATATGTGTGTGTTGCCCAGTAAAAGCCAAGGTGAAGGGAAACTAGGACCTTCCGTTCAGTGGACTTTGCATCCCTAGAAGCTCTTGTCCATTTGCTGTGACGCAGCTGAGAACTGAGTTGGAATGAAGCCCCCACATTGGGTTACTCACACTGCATCTAAGAACACTTGTTTTTCTCAGAGGTTACTGCGACTGTCCTTCTTTTTATAAATTAGAACATTCATTAAAGGCCTCCATCTGAAGTCTGTTTGATGAGATCATGTTTGGTTTTTCAGTCACCAAACCAAGCCAACTCTGAAAGGCACTGGAACCTATATTTTTAGGATACGAGAACTTTCTTGGCCCACCACTTTGCCTGTTGCATTGGGAAACCTGATTCAGGTCTGCCTTACTCCTTGATCTCTAGCTCTGCTTTCACAATGAAATGCAATGTTCTGTGGTGATCTCAGATTGACTCAGAAAAGTAGAGTTCTCTGCAGGCAGTTTTGAAGGTTCATTTTCAGTCGAGAGGCCAAAGAATGCTTCCTGTTTACAAGCATGAAACCGACTAACATTGTTTTAAAAGTTTAGAGCAGGAAAGATCCATTTGAGGTCACTTGATTCAATGTTTTTATCTTTCAAGTGAGAAAACGAAAACTCAAAGAGATTAAGGGATTTGCCCAATACCACACAGCTATTAGTGGAGGAGAAACGACCAGAATACAAGTCTCTTAACCATTAACAAGCCCAGTAAGCTTTCACTCTTTCTCCAATTACTTTGTTTTGCACCTAAATTCTAGAACTTTCAAGTGAATTTTTCTTGTATGAATTAGCTGACATGTTACTTGATTGTGTGAGGTCTGATGAAGTTATTAAAGAGAAACTCTTAGGAACACATTTTTTTTTACACTCTCTGTCTGATTTCACATGGTTTGCAAATACCCTGTTAATCAGAAATACGTACACTTTCTCGTAAGAAAACACATAATCGCTCATAGGTTTTTATTTCTTGAATTAATCAGCAAAGTTAAGAAACATATTTCATGCTGACCATAAGCACATTTCATTTTAAGGTTCTGAGTGTTTTTCATGTGAATTCTTGCTTTCCTGAGAAATTCACCACAAGAACTTGTTTTAGCCATCTACAGAGATGTATGTCTGAGTCGCGGACACTCTTGTATCACATAAACTGCACTCTGATTTGCTGATTTTCTGTAGAACAATTATATCACTTGCTGAAAAGGGGGCTGTGGTAGTCCCTAGCAATAATTGTGAATTTCTCTCTTTCTCCTTTCAGCTCTACCAGTTTTTGCTTTATGTACTTGAGGCTCTGTTGTCTGGTGTATATACCTTTAGGATTGCTGTTTTACTGTTGATGGATCTTTTTATCATTATGTAATATCTCTCTTTGGTAAGTTTCTTTGCCCAGATAAAGTCTACTTTGCCTGATATTTATATTGTTTTTTCTTGTTTTTTAAATCGATGCTTACATGGTACATATTTGTCAGTTCTTTTATTATCATGCCGCCCACATCATTGACATTAAAGTAAGTGTCTGTAAACAATATGGTTGGGTATGGATTTTTTTAAATCCACTCTGCCAATATCTGTCTTGTAATTGGTGTATTTAGACCATTTATATTTAAGGTAGTTGTTGATATGTTAGGGTTTCTTAGGTCTTCCATTTAATTATTTGTTTTCTATTTTCTTTGTTTTTTGTACTTTTGTTCCCCCTTTCTTGCTTTTCTGAGTGTTTACAAGCATGTGCTGAGCACCTTCGGCGATTCCATGTTGATTTACAGTGTTTTTGAGTGTGCCTGTATCTTTATATAGTTTTCTCAGTGGTTGCCCTGGGTATCACAATGTACAAATGTGACTTTTCACAGGCTGCTGGCACTATTTTACCACTTCAGATGAAGTGTGGACACCTTGCTTTCATTTCAGTCCCTTTACCTTTTCCAGTTTTAAATATCATAGTCCTGGGCATCAGATAAACTGTTTTGTTCTAACCATTACATGTGATTTATAAAATTTATGAGAATAGTTAGTCTATTTTTTTCTGCTCTTTGTTCTTCTATCCTTTCCAGTGCTTCAAGTTTTTCTTTTATCGTTGTCTTTCAGTGTGAATTACTTCCTTTAGCCATTCTTTAATGGAGTGCCCACTAACAACAAAATTCTTTAAATTTTCCTTAATCTGAGAATGTCTTTATTTCCTTTTAGTTTCTGAGGAATAGTTTTGTAAGATATAGAATTCACTGTTGACGGTTCTTTTCTTCTAGCACTTGCAAAATTTTGTGCAACTCCCTTCTGGCCTCCATGGTTTTAGATGAGAAATTTGCTTTTATTTGAATTTATATTCCCCTCTGGTTAATGCATCACTTCTCTCTGGTTACTTTGAAGACTTTTTGTCTTTAATTTTCAGAAGTTTAATTATGATCTGTTGTGACATATATTTCCTTGATTTTCAATTTCTTAAATCTATAAATTTACATCTTTGACCAAATTGGAGAAATTTTCAGCTATTATTTTTTAACATTCTTTTAATCCAACTCCTTTGCCACTCTTCTGGGATTCCAGTGATGTGAATTTTGGATATTTTACTATTGTTTCACAGTCAGGTCCTTGAGGCTCTCTTTGTTTTTTTTTTGTTTTTTTTTCAGTCTATTTTCTCTTCATTTTACAAACTGAGCAAATTCTATTCATCTGTTCTGAAGTTCATGGATTCTATCCTTTGTCATTTCCACTCTACTGTTGAGGTCATCCAGTAAGTCTTTTTTTATAATCTTTAAATTTTTTTAAAAAACTGTCCTGTTATTGTATCTTTCAGTTCTATAGTTCCTGCTTGGTTCTTTTTTATAACTTTTATTTCTTTGCTGGTATTTTTTAGTTTTCATTTGTTTGAAGAGAATTTACAATTGTTCATTAAAGTACTTTTAGAATAACTGCCTTAAAATCTTTATCAGATAATCCCATCCGATTCATCTCTGTGTTGGTATCTATCAGTTGATAGCTTTTTTTTTTTTTCATTTAAGCTGTGTTTTTCCTACTTCTTAGTATGGCCAGTGATTTTCAGTTGTAACCCAGATATTTTGATTATTATATTTAAAGTTTCTGAGTCCTGCCCTGGCTGGTGTAGCTCAGTGGATTGAGCGCGGGCTGGGAACCAAAAGGTCCTGGTTCGATTCCCAGTCAGGGCATATGCCTGGGTTGCGGGCCAGGTTCCCATGAGGGCCATGTGAGAGGCAACCATACATTGCTGTTTCTCTCCCTCTCTGTCTCCCTCCCTTCCCCTCTCTCTAAAAATAAATAAATAAAAATAAAATATTAAAAAAAAAGTTTCTGAGTCCTGTTTAAATTTTTACTTGAGCAGTCAGCCGCCATGTTGAGGGGTAGCACATGGGTCCTCCCCTCACTTTTGTAGGCATTGACAAACGACAATTCAATTTTCCCTTTGTCATGCTACTTCAATCTGCTTTGTTTAACTGGTGCCACGGGGACTCGCAGAATAACAACCAAAAATATTTCCTATGTTACCCAAAGTGCTCTGGGGAGAAAGTCATCTCCAATTGCTTTAAAGAAAATTGCTGTACAGAAACCAGAAGAATTCAGTGTCCCCAGTGTGGGATAGACCGTGGTCCTGTGGAAAGAAGGGCCTGTGTTCTCCCTTAAAGCCGTAGGAAAGCACCGCAGGACCCCAGTCTGTGTTTGCATGCACCAACTCCTGTGGCCTGGGAAGGAAAAAGGCTTTTTATTTTATTTTATTTTATTTTTGCCTCTTTCCACAACTGCCCAGACTCGTACTCAGCAAGGCTATTGATAAGGACTCTTATAATGGAACAGGATTTGATTTCCTGTGTAACCCAGCTCAGAGACTAAACCTAGCCCTTGACAAACAAGTGGTCTTTATTAAGGAATTACAGCTATCAAGTTTCAAGGTGAAATCCTCTTAGAATTACATATGTATGCGTGCATATTTATATGTTCTGCTTTAAGAAGTGCTGCCAAAGATCATTATCAGATACATCCTTTTGCTTGTTAGTTGGTTTTCTTATTTCTACAGTGCTAAAACAACATCACATGACCTTTGAAAGATTTTGCTTTTCTGCCTGGAAACATAGGGCAGCGTTTCATAAAAGCAAGGAAAAGGTTGCTGTGCTTTAAATTAAAAAAAAAAAAAAAAAGAAGCAGAGCAAAAGCCGCAAAATTGTTCATTGTGGAGTTGACTTAATCTGGTCAAAAGGAGTTGTTTGGGTTGATTGTTTACTGCCATCTCATAAACGTGCCATTCGCAAACTATATGAAAATGAAACAAAACTTCACAGAGCCTTTGTTTATAAAACGGCTGAAGTTGAAGGTCAAACGTGTTGGCTTCCTTGGCATTTTCTGCCTACCAAGCAAATCTAAATTAGTGTTTATTAATTATTCATCTGGAATTATTTTACATTATCTCCTTGGTTGAGGAGCATCCATGGTCACTAAGCATTTTCCAACAATCTCCTCTAGAACATTCATGGTGTCCTGGGCTATTCAAAGTGATTTCAATTTTGGTCATGGTTTAAAATAAATGGCATGCCAATGAAGAATAAACTCAGGCTCTCTCTCTTTCTCACCTTCAACAACTTGGATTTCTTTGAAACTTGGCCTGCTCAGGATAAGAATGCTTTACAGGTTATAAGCCCCTGGAGACAGAAGTGCAGATGACATTCAATTGGAGAGAAAAATGTCTCCTCCTGACCATGTACTCCAGCACCAACCTTTTGTACACTTGTCTTTAAAAATGTCAAAACTTTTTTCCTCGGTGTTCTGACTTTTCCCTTTCTGTCTCCACCTTCCATGATTCAGAGGCAGTCATGCTAAAAGGATTCAGAAAAGGCCTACATAGAGAGTTTGTGAAGCGTAGCCATTTGTCTTCAGGGCTGTTCTCAAACCATGAGGCCTCTTTGCCAACGAATTTACTTGAAGTGCTAGAAAACTGATGTTTTTACATTCTTAGAAACAACAGAAACAACAATTACTCCACTACAGACCTAATGACACCATCCCCCACAGGTGTAGCAACATAAAACAGTCTTTACGTAGTTTTTGCCTCTCGAGTTAGTGTAAGCATCCCTGGGCCCATCAATCTGGCTTTAACTTGCAAGGTAAGCTTGATGGCTCAGGAGCTAAGAAAGCACACACTGTGTGTAGAAGCCACTGGGCTGTGACCAAGTAGGAAAATCCAGCCTTTGACCCTGGTACTGCCATTGTTCTACCACCAGTGATATCATTGGGGTGACTAAGAGTAAAAGGATAACTGAGAAAATGTTTGCAAGTTGTTAGATGATTTGAATGGCTCTCAATTTGCTTTCTGTCATTTTGACAGGCTCCCAGCCTGCAGTTAACCATTGGCTGCTAAAGAAGCATGGACTTCACAGTGAAGTGAGGTGAAACATTCTCCACAGTGGCCAAGAGTGAGGGCTCCAAGGTTAGTGAGTCCAACTTCAGTCCTGGTTTCACTTCTTCCCACCTGTGTGACCATGAGCAGGCTGATGAAACTCTATGTGTCTCAATTCTTCAACTGTAAAATGAGGATCATAATAATAATACTGCCCAACTCACAGCATTGCTGTGTAGGCTGAACAAGATAGTACCTGTGGAGTGCCAACAGTAGAGCCTTTAAGACAGTCAGTCCTCAATAAGCATTAGAGTTTCTGATAGAGGAGGTGCTTGGAGAATGCCTTCCTCACAGCCCCCTCCTGAGCAGAATGCCCACATCTAGCCTATAAGACGTATCTCACCACTAGGAAGCGCGTTTGCAGGAGCGACTTCTGCAGTGTGTCTTCAGTGACTGGCACAGTGGAGGTGCTAAACCTATCGATAGTCTTCCCACTGCAAGCCTGAACTCCTTCCAGAAAACATTCAATAAGGATAATTTTCAAACATATTGCAGAGTTTTCTTAAGGTCAGCATTAGCTTTTAAACTGAAAAAGTGTTGTCACTCTTGACCTGGGGCTTTCCATTAAGACAATATTTCCCGATATCCCTGTTATGTTTCTTAGGAATTGAAAAGAACAACTGAAACTAACCTAAAGTCCAAGGTTTATGAATTATCATCACCTCTCTCTGAGAGAGAGAGAGAGAGAAAGGGAGAGAAAGACAACTATCTAGGGGTCAAGTTCATGTAAGCAAGGGGGGTTAGGATAAAAGAAAACATCCAATATTGAGTTTGTGTAATCAAGGTGGATGTTAAGGGATAGAAGTGTCTTTTAGGTAGCAGGGAGAAGTATGGACAAATTCAAGAGTGCTCAACTGTTTGCCAAATTATGAAGCTATAAAGCTGAGTTTGAATGCATAGCCCAAACAGTGTCTAGTTAGAAGTATTTCTTTCTAAAGAAATCAGATCTTAAGAGTGACTGTTATTCAATGATAGAGGTTAAATGTGCATGACCCTAGGAGACCTTGGGCATCTTGGGAGTTCTCTGTGCTTGAGAAGTAAAGAAAAAGTCCTCAATACCTCAGAGATCATAGTAGGAAAGAGGTGGCTTGGTCCCCCAGTTTCCCTGCCCTTTCAGTCCCATCTCCAGCTCAGCATAGAGACAAGGGGAGCTGAGTTGTGACCTGTTCACCAGACCCACAGAAGAGGGAGTCCCTATGTCCGTGCTCAGAGCATCCAAGGGGGTGCTCTGTGAGCCTTCTCAGTGAGCCCACATGGAACACAGCAAAGCAGAACATTGCAGCTTCCTAGCCTGTCAGGGCTATGGACTAAACATTTGTTCTTCCCAAAATTCACATATGCAAACCCTAACCCTCAATTTGATGGTTGTGGGAGGTGGGGTTTTTAGGAGGTAACCAGGTCACGAGGGTGAAGCCCTTATGATGGGATTAGTGCTCTTAGAAGACACAGGACAGAGTTGGCGTCCTCTCTCTGCTCTCATATTTTTCCTTTCCTGCAACCCTCTAAAGCAAGTATTATTGTGCCATTTTTCAATTCAAGAAGCCACAGTCAAGGAAATGTGCAGTTAAATAACTTGTCCAAGGACACAATAACAAATAACAGAGAACTGAGGCCATTGCTCTCTGACTTAGAAAACCATTATCATACGGGGGCTCTACGTATTTGTTTTGTAACTACTCCATATAGGTAACTAAAATTTTCCCTAAATAAAAAAGTTATTAAAAATGAAATCCATTATTTTAACTTCTCTACTCTCTCCAAATAATTCTCCAAATAACTTAGGAGAGTTTTGCTTTGCTTATATGCTAAATTTCCTAGAAATTTTGAAAAATAATGTGCTGTATTTTTGCCTGGTGACATTTCCAGCACCCGTGAGTATTGTCTTGTAGTTCTTGATGTAAAACACTTAGAAATAGAACTTCCTATTGGGAAAGATCCCAGTAAATTCTAGGTATGTCATCATCATCATCATCATCATCATCATCACTGTCTAAACAAATAATCATCTGTTACATTACACTTTTAAAGTCAGGGAACATGTTAGATGCCCCCGCACCACCACCCCCCTCACTGGACTGTGAATGACTCAAGAGTAGCAACTTAGTAGGCGCTAAGTAACATTTTATAAAACAAATACAGGCATACCTCATTTATCATGCTTTGCTCTATTGAGCTTTGCAAAAACTGCATTTTCATCAAAATCGAGGCAAGGCCCTCCACCAACCAAAAGATTGTGACTCTCTGAAGGCTTAGATGATAGTTAGCATTTTTTTAGAAATAAAGTATTTTTAATTAAGGTATGAACATTTTTAGACCTGAAGCTATTGCACTCTTCATAGGCAACAGTATAATGTAAACATAACTTTGATATGCCCTGGGAAACCAAAAACTTTGTGTGACTCCATTGCAACATTCGCTTGATTGCAGTGGTCTGGAATCAAACCTGCAATATCTCTGAGGTCCCTGTGCTCACAATTACATCTTTCAGCAATGCATCTTAAAACCAATAGGCAGTTTGTTTCTCTTTCTGTTTCTAATTCGCCTTTGCCCTGAGGGGAGAGGGACGTGGCCAAAGTGGTGTGCTCTCCATGACTCTTGGCCGCTTTTTATGAGAAGCCCAGTTGTTCTATGTAACTGATGTTTGGGGTGGGGATCTGATAGAATTACACCCACCTATTCCAAGGTGATTTCCCTCGTGCATGTCCTCCTTCAGCTGTGACTCAACTAGGTCCTGCTATCTTCTCTTCTTTGCTGTGCACCAGGGGAAAATTTCTACACTGGAACAAAATTAGAGTGACCCTCATACCTTGTAGACAGACGCAATTTAAAAGGGATCAAGTTATCTTTTCTTGCTGTCATGTCAAATGTTTCTTATGCCATGTTCCCATTTCCACTAAATGCCAACAACTGTTTATAAATTCCTGGAAGCTAGGAAGACTGAGGGTTTAGTTCCAGAAGCCTGATGTATCAAGAACTGTGAACTCTGAAAAACAAAAGTTTTCACTGTGGCTTTGCTGAGCCAGCATACTCTGTGTGTCCACTGAGATAGCAAGCCCCATCACATGAGCTTGCTCAGTCAAATGGTGATGCTTGACTAGGGTATTATTGTTTTAAAAATGTTGGTTCTAGGTAATTGCAGACTCAGCACCATCCAACAGACCTTTCTGTAATGATGGAGGATTTTTTTTATCTACACTGTCCAATAAGGTAGCCACTAGCCACATGGAGTTATTAAGCCCTTGAAATACGGCTAGTACAACTGAGGAACTGAATTTTTAAATTCCATGTAAGTTGATTGATGTTTAATTAGTCCCACATGGCCATTGTCTACCATACTGGGCAGTGCAACTCTTGAATGACTAACTGTCCCACTTTACCCACGACTGAGGGGCTTCCTAGATGCAGGGCTTTCAGTGCGAAACTAGGACAATACCAGGCAAACTAAGACAGTTGGTCATCCTAAACCAGATCCTTTTGTAAAATATGTTTGGCATTTTTGGAAGTGGGAATTGGACGTTTTCCAGCTACAGTGTAGAGTGAAAGGGAGAAAGATGCAAAGACAGACGAAGAACTGAGAGTTTTCCTTCCCAAGCAAAGCACAAATAAATGTTTTTCTGGAAAAAAAAAAATGAATGAATTGAAGAGACCACAGGGTTTATCCTTTAACTGAAATAGTCTATTTAAAACTGCAATAAAAATAAGAATATGGAAAACACAAGACACTCATCCTTAAATGGCCTGCTGAGCCCACCGGTAACCTGCCTGACTATATTCTGAATCTGACTGGAAAGTGGAAGGCAACTGCTGAGTTCACTGAAAAATCATAACTGCCTTGAATTTCTGTCCCCAACCTAAGGTGTTTCTTCTAGAAGTTTCTTCTCATATATACTTCTCCTGGAAAAGGCTTCTCTACCTCAAATCATATCTACTTGCCAACCAGAGAGACTGAAACTCACCGCAAGAGATGGATTCCTTCAGGTTAAACACCGTTCTCTATTGAAATACAGATATCTTCTAAGACAAGTCACATATGACTATAAATGAGTGCCGTTTGTAATTTTTTAACTTTTCAAGTTGATAATTTTCGAGGTACTAAAGCAATGAAATAGATAGACCTGTAGTCTCCCTTATTAGTTAAAAATTTTGAGCTATGTCCATATGTGTGTTAGGTAATCATTGTCAACCCACACACTTTTATAAAGGATTTTAAAGAAGAATGCCACAGTTACCTCTTACTTTGTTTTATTTTGCTTTGCTTTGCTGTTCTTATGTTTCAGGTTCACTTGAGTTAAATAAATATTCGTATTAAAATGCACACGTAATTCAATATTTGTCACCTGAGTCACAATCACTCTATCAGTAATGATGTCTTTGCATGATTAAAAAGAGTTAAAAATCTCACCATTAACAGGAACCTAATCAACAAAATGAACAAGCAAGCAAAGTATAGCCAAAGACACTGAAATTGAGAACAGGCTGGCAGTGACCAGAGCGGCAAGGAGAGGAGATAATGGAAGAAAAGGGTGAAGGGTTTGCAGGAACAATTATAAAGGACACATGGACAATAGCAAGGGGGATGGAAACAGGGGAGGGAGGTGGGGAGAGCTGTGGTGGTGGGGAGGGGTGGGAGGAAAAGGCAGAAAACTGTACTTGAACAATTCAAAAAATGTTAAAAAAATGCAAAGTTAAAAATCACTCTATTTCAGCATTCTAGCATTTATGACTTAAATTTTTATTTCTCCTTTTCACTTAATCTTGTCTTGTGCATTTCTTTTTCTTGTCATTGGGTCATTGGTAGAAACTAGGGCTACAGTTGCTGAGATAAATGTGAGAATGATTCCAGGTCTTAGTTTTGGTTTCCATATAAACCAATTTATTTTCAATCTTTTTGGCAGTGTTTCCAAAACTTTACTGTGCATAAGAATTACTTAGGGCTCTTTAAAAAACTTTCCCAATTTCTCCCCAAGTGATTCTGCTCCATAGGTGTGGCGAAAGGTCAAGAATCAGCTTTGTACTAAGACATTCCCCCACCCCCATGCAAACGGTCCATGGCTGAGCTGTACACATATCCCCAGGAACACTGGAGGAGGGAGTGGGAAAGGATAACCACTAATGCGACCTCATGTTGGGTAAAACAGTCTTTCTCGACTGTATTACATGGCGACCACAGCTTAGGAGCATGATCACAGGATTGCTAGGAATAGGGAACTGGTAAGAGGAGGTGTATGGGTGTGGGTGTGGCTGTGTGCAGATAGAATGCCAGGTTTCTATCTATGAAGTGAAACGCTTGGAATAGTTTTCCTTTTCTTTCTCAAAGATGAAGCTTGTTTAGAATATATCTATTTTCAATAAACTAAATACTCCTTTAGAAATCATGCTTCATGTCCTTTGTTAGATGATTGGATAAAGAAGAGGTGGTACATATGTACAATGGAATACTACTCAGCCATAAGAAAATACTGCCATTTGCGAAAACATGAATGGATCTTGAGAATATCATGCTAAGGGAAATAAGTCAACAGAAAAAGTTAAGAACCATATGCTTTCACTCACGTGTGGGATATAAAACTGAAAGCAACAAATAAACAAACAAGAAAAACAAACAAAAACTCATGTACACAGACAACAGTATGGCAGTTACCAGAGAGAAGGATAGGAGATAGTAAAGGGTAATGGGGGTCAAACACATGGTGACAGCAGATTCGACTTTGGGTGGGGGGCAGACAATGCAATAATAAGATGACATATTATAGAATTGTACACTTGAAACCTGTTCAATCTTATTAACTAATGTCACCCCAATAAATTTAATTTTTAAAAAATTATGCTTTTTAAAGCTTAAACCTCTAAGGAATTATTTGTAAAGTCTTGTCTAATTAACAACTGTGCCATTTTTTCTCTTAAAAGAAAACAATTGTTCAAATTGGATGTCTTGGTTCATGGTTAACAATGAGACTTAGGTCAGGTGTGAATCTTGGCCCTAGAGTAAACTTATTACTGGGGCATCAAAAGAATATGGACATCATATGACATCCAACTGTACTTTTGCTTTTTGCCACAGATGAGTTATGTACTTGGGCCTGGGGGTAGATATAAAATTAATTTCCTAAAAACCTCTTAAGCATCAGCAAATAGATCTAAATTGATGAGCCTGCTCCCCAGATCCTAAATATATCCAGACCTGTCTTTCCCAGCATAAACACAGAGCATTGTTCTGAAGGTAGGTATCAATGAATACTCATTGATAAAGAGAATGGTAGTTATTATAAAAATAGAAATCAAACATAATTTCAAATTCAGGTTCTTCATTAAGTCCTGCTGTAATTTTTAAACCTTCACAATTTTAATTTGTTTTGAGTCATTACCTTGTAAAATTCATAACCATAATTAGACTTATTGAACTGAATTGAATTTCTTTTTCTTTGCTTATAGGAATTAATTTGGCAAGCCATAGTTAATTTAGAGAGCATGTTTGCACTAAACATTTTATGTATCTGACCCATTGTATACAACTGTGCACTGTGATCCCTTCAAAATGTTGCCTACAGCCCTTGCTATGACAGTTCAGAGCTGCAGGGACACTTTAGGGGGACCTTAATGGTGTGAGAAAGGAGGGTTTCCTGTTTCTGGATTTCACGTAGGACATATCCTCAAGTGTAAATCTCTTTACCGCTCATTGAAACTTTGTCGGTGCTGAGAGAAGAGTATTTTGGAGATCATTTTAAATCAAATCCATGGGATTTCTGACCCAGAAACCCTAACATTTGCTAGTTGGGCCCAGTAGGAAGACCTGACAGCAAAGACACCCCTAAACAGTAAGGACACAGCATGCTAGGAGGGTTTACATTCAGCACCTCATTCTATTGGCTTTCTTCCAGGGTGATTATGCATCCCCACCAAATCTCATCTCTCCTCTCTTGTCGGCCTTCAGGACGGTTTTCAGTGTTTCCCAAGTATCTTTCCACTAATCCCTTCACTGGTAAATGGAGAGGCTAAAGAACTATGATGGGAGTAGCAGCTAGCTGTTCGACTTGACTGAATGGCACAGCACAGCACCAGGCCAGTGATTTCCCTGTCAGCCTGTAGTATGTGGGGCCAGGGGTGGGTGGTGCCCTTCCCCACCCCCAGCCCCCGCCTCTCCCAGCTGGAAACGTCATCACCAATATGTATAAATATCTGACACACTGGGGAATGCAGGTTGGGCTGTACTAAACTCCTCTTAGATTTTTTTCTTTCTCAGGACCTAGGGAAAACTTTTCCTGGTTATGAAAAACAGAGTAAATGACAGACTCCTAGGCTTTGAAAGGAGAAAGTATAGGGGAAAGGACATTTTCTTAATTTCAAGATATCCAATGTTCCAGGGCTGATTCACTGTGTGTTCAAATGGCTGCTGCCTGGGGACCCATTGCTGCTTATCTGGATAGGTGAGTTGGGTGTAACACAGTGTCTGTGTGCACACCTAAGCAGCAAGTGGCAAGACACGCCTGTGCTTGCTTTTCTCTCTCTCTCTCCCTCCTACCTTTTTTTTCTTTTTGGTCCTGTTGGACTTGTGGGGTCTCAGTCTTCCAGAGAGGGGTCACTCCGCAGCTGAGCCTGTGGTTCTGTGTGTACTTTACCAGGGGCCTTCTGGCAGCAAGAGCCCCACATCGGTTGGTTAACCTACTAGTGGCATCAACAGCTTAAAGTTTAGGAACGTTTTAGCTAGAGTAGAGCAGGTCCCTGGGGGAGGATTTAGAGGTGAGGAAGGCCTTTCAATGTTTTAGAAAACACATCCTGCCTAAACTTGCCTGCTCTGCAGTTTCCATCTGCAGGTCGTTGCCTAATGGGGTCAGGAAACACCATTTACACTATAGGAATCTGATAATAAATACCCAATATCAGCTGGTTATTTCTTGAGAACAAAAGAAAATAAATGCACAATGTAGTGTTTAATTTGGAGAAAACTAAAAGTGGATAAAAAGCATTATGCTCTTGGATCCCATTTTACTGAGTGGGCAAGAAGTTTCCGCATCAACCCCTCTTCATCTCTGACCAAAGCAATAAAGGGCATTAGACCTCTTTGTGTGAATTCACGCTGGAATTAAAATTGAACGAACATCTGGCAACAGTTTATTGGTACACAAGATAAATGTTCAGAAACCCAAGTTGCAATTCTGAGAAGCTACACAAATCCATGTCCCTTCCCACCCATTCCCTCTCTGTAACTGTTCATCTTCACACAGTGATGAACCTCACATGCTGACTCTAACATGCGTGGAACTTGTCCCAGATTGCCGGAGTCTCCTAAGAAAGGGAAAGTAGAGAGCTCATGATCAAGCCCCACTTCCTGTGCCCAGGGGATTTCTAGGCCCAGAGCACCGCCCTGCTGAGTGAGACCTGCTGAAGATCAGAAATGTTGCGTGCACGCAGCGGCCGCATTACCCTCCCAGCCCATTGCCCTCTCACCTGACCGTGCAGCGCCCCCTCCAAGTAATTGTCAGGCCGGGCAGACACTCACCTGCAAACTAGTTTTCTGGAGATTTGTCTTCACTTTCTGAATGGCTCTCTTCCTGAATATGGTCATTGCAACCCAAGATGACAAAGAGCTAAGGTCTCCTTCGTTCGTTGGTGGTAACTCATTTTGCAGATTGAAAACTAAAACAACCAGAAGGATGGCCCTAGTTTGGAGGGCGTCTCAGGCTGGTAGCCTGTGAGAATGCTATCAAAGGTGAGCAGGCAACATACCTAACTGATGAATGGTAATAGTTGAGACTGCCAGAAAGTGTGGGTGCGGCAGCTGTCAAGAGCCACTTTTTTTTATGTGTGTGAGTGGGAGTTCAGAGGCAACTCCCTGCAGAGTTGGCATCATCCACCTGGAACAGGAATGTGCAGGGCGAGGGTGATAGAGGAAGAGTGTGGGAGTGTGTGGATGTGGGTGTGTTCAGACACAACACAATGAGTTTTCTCAATGAAGCTAAGAACAGTTTTCTTTTTTTAAAAAAAATAGCTTTCTTGAGGTATATTGATATCCCAAAAACACTTAATATGTACAATTTGATGAATGCAGACATATACAAACACTTGTAATACCACCATCCCTGCACTCAAGGTAATAGACATATCCAATACTGCCCAAAGTTTTCCGCATCCCTTAGCCTTATTTGTGTGTGTGTGTGTGTGTGGTAGAATCACTTAACATGAGATCTACCCTCTTAACAACACTGTAAGTGCATAATACCATATTGTTAACTATGAGCACTATGTTTACAGCAGATCTCTAGAACTTACTCATTCAGCACAACTGAAGCTTTATATCCATTGAACAACAGCTCCCCATTTAGAACCAATTTTCCGTGAACTAAACCCCTATTTTACGAGAAGTTACAAGAGCTTTGGGGTTTTCTTCCTTGGCATAGCATGATTTAGTAGTGATTTTAAAACACCGAAAGCACTAGAGGCCTCTTTCTTTCAAAGTCCTACACCTGAGCACAGATTACAAAAGATATCGAAGCAGAGCTTCCTGAGTTGGTGAGGTTGCTGGCCCCAGAGATTTAGACTCTGTACCGATCATCTGTCTGATGGCCAGGAAGGTCTAAGAGACACCCACATGGAGGCCCCAAATCTTCCTAGAACAAAATTTAACAAATGCGTGGTATGAAGAGGTTTGGCACATGGAGTCTTTATACAACATATTGTTGCTATAATTAAGACTTTGGGCATGTGGGCTGCCTAATGGAAAAAATAATAATAGCAAGGAGACTTCCCTTACCACACTCTCGTAGCTGCTACTGTCCTATTTGGCATGCCTTTTCCCAAAGCATCCAAATGCTTTGCTTGGTATCTCCTCTTTAAAAACAGAACCATCAAAAGAGTAAATAGACAACCCACTATATGGGGGAAAATACTTGTAAATCTGATGAGTTTAGTATTCAGAATATACAAGATCTCCTACAACTCAAAAACAAAAAGACAGAAACAATCCAATTTAAAAATAGGCAAAAAACTTCTCCAGAGAAGATATGTAAATAACCAACAAGCACATGAAAACATGCTCCACATCCTTCATCATCAGGAAAATGAAAATCAAAACCACAATGAGATAGAACTTTTTATCAACAAGGATGCCAATGATAGTAGAGAAAACGACAAGCATTGATGAGAATGCAGAGAAACTGGAACCCTTATACATTGCTAAGGGAAATGTAAAGTGGTACAACCTCTGTGGGAAATAGTTCAACAATCTCTTAGAAAGTTAAGCCTAGAACTGTCATATGGACCTACCAGTTCCCCTCCGAGGCATATACTCAAAGGAAGTGAAAACAAATGTTCAAATAAAAACTTGTATATAAACGTTCATAGCAACACTGTTCACAATATGCAAAAGGTGGAAACAACCCTAATGTCTATCAATTGATAAATGAATAAGCCATTGGAATATCATTCATCCATAAAAGGAATGAAGTATTAAACATGCTACAACGTGGGTGACCCTTGAAAACGTTATGCCCAGTGAAAGAAGCCAGACACAAAAGGTTACATATTGTATGATCCCATTTATATGAAATATGCAGAAGAGGCAAATCCATAGTGACAGAAAGCAAATTAGTGGTGGTCAGGGGCGAGGGAAGGTGGGAATGAGGCAATCACTACTAATGGGTACAAGTTCCCTTTAAGGGTGATGAAAACATTCTGGAACTAGATGGGGTGATGGGCGCACAACATTATGAATGTACTTGATGTCACTGTCTTGTAAAATAAAATGAAATATAAGTTTTCTGTTATGTGTATTTACCACAATAAAAAAGAAAAAAAAAGACAGGACAAGTGTACATCCAGCCAAAATGCAGCCAGTGCATTTTTACGGTGATTTCGAAGGCTTTTTTTTTTTTTTCTCTTTGATCTACCTGCATGGACACAGCAAAACAGAGCCCTGAAATCAGGATGTTTGTGCTAAAGAAGGCTCACTCTTATTTCAGGGGTTCATATCCCTCCAGAGAGCCAAGGAAAATTGGCCGGGAGAATACGAATGTCCACTCTTCCCACAAAGTACAACTTAAAAAGGAGACTTTCCAGGAGCCCAGCCAAGAGCCTACTGGGGCATGACCAAGCACCCCATTGCTTGGTTTGGACAGGGCTGCTCTCAGCTAAGAGGGAGCTGCCGTAGTTCAGGTTGTGGCTTGTCATGTTGCCCTATTTAATCTAGAACCATTTCCTCTGGCTTCTATCCTGAAAAGGGAATGTGTCAGGAGCTGTAGTCTCAGGGATATTCCTTGGGATTTCAAATGAGACTCATCTCTAGGACAAGTTTTGGAATCCCGTGGGTGGTGTTGGGCCCAAATACCACCCCTTTGGCCACTTTGGCTGTTGCTATTATTTTTAATTGGCAGGGCAATTATTGTACCCCTTTGCACAGCCTTCATGGGAAGAGTCTTAAAGATCTTTGCATGCATTCCATTCCATCACAGCCCTTTTAGCAATGATCATTCTCTTGCATTTTAACCTAGGAAAAAAAAACTCCTGCTGAAGCAAACAAACTCTCTCCGACCAAGTAAAGGAGACCCCTTGGGGAGGGAAGCACCTACCTGCTCACTGGGAATGACCTTAACTCACATCTGCCCATTATATACAAACATTTGCCCTGTTCTGAGCCAATGCCCCGGGTCCCAAGCAATTCTCTTAAAAAGAACTGGGTTCGATTTTGTTTTTCTGTCTTTAGCTACTTCCTGCTTTATTATTCAACATGTTCCTCATTCCATCTTTATATCCCAGATTTCCAATGCACATGAGAAGTAGAAGTAATTATGAGCGGGAGACATTAGACAGGGACTGGGGGGCAAGGGAGGCACATGAGCACTTACGGGAGGAAGAGAAGTCATCATATTTGCAGAGCTGGATTCTGACATTCCAAGAGGCTGCCCTCAGACACATAACACGCCTTAGTACCACAAGATCCTTTTAATTCAACTGAAGGGAGGTACAGAGCTGCCTGTCATGAAATAAGTAATCAGTTCTTTCCTTCCTACATCCATTCAGCTGTACGGTGTGTTGGCACAATGCGTAGTACTTGTTAACCACTCCAGGAAAAGAAAGGGCCACTCGCTCTGATTAGCTGTCAGAACTAATTTTCATCCATGTTATTACACAGTAAAGAGGGAAAAGGAGACCCAAGGAAACTGTGCTTAAGGCCAGTGCCTAATCAGGTTTTTTCCCCTTCATCTGTTTCATACAAAAGCTGCCTGGAATCACTGGTGTGAGCCATTAGGTTTCCCTCTTCAAGTGTTAATTAAATGTGATATTTTAAAATATACACTCCTCTTTTCAGGTAGAACAATCTGAGCCCTTTGTAAATTGCTCAATGCCTGTTGGTCCCCCCTCGCAGCTCTACTTCATTGCCTTGTACCTTCTACTCCCCTGTTGGGCCATAACTCCAGCAGCAATAAGTATAGAGTAATTATTTCTGCCAGAAATGTTTCCCCTGAAAGGGGCTTGCCTTATTTTTGTTGTATGTGTGTGCTTGAAAGAAAAGCATATTATAATATTAAGCCTCTTTGTTTTCCCTCTTTTAATACCCACTGGTTCTCTAAGATGGCATTGGCAAACACAACAGCATTTGCTTTTGTTCCCTTTACAAATATTTTCCACTTGAGCCCTATTTCTTACTTACAACTGCTGAGTGCCTTGCTATGGAAAGCGACTCTTCCAAAGTAGTAGGCTGAATGAACACAGCCTGTGTGATTTTGATATAGGAAATATTTACTAAGCTTTTGGTTTAAAATGCCTTGGAATCTGAAGCAGTTTATAGTCTCTTGGATTCTTGAAGGCAACTCAAATGGTAGGTATGTGTATGTAAGGTGGGAGGTGAGGGCAGGTGGGGAGACTCGGAAAATCCAATTAACTTGTCTGTCATGTCTATCTCAATTATTCGGTTACCTACTCAGCGACAATGGTTGAATGTCTACTATGTGTTTGCTACTTCTGATCAAGAACCCCCCACCCAGGGTGACCATTCAATCCTAGTAGAAAGCTTGTTTAGATGCTCCATGTAAAGAAAATTAAGAGACCAGACTTCATCACTGTTACAATCTGTGTAAGATATAAATCCTATCCAGAAATCTGGAGACATTGAACATTTCCTTATCTTGGAAGAAAACGTACTATAAGATGCTTACATAATTAAGTACTTTTTTATTTAAAAAATAAATAAATTTTACATTATGTCAACAGACGCATCGCATTATTGTCTCTTACTCCAATAAGGCCTCCAGACTGTTTTACATTGTGGCCAGGTCTTCTCTTGCCAGAATTCATTGTAATAAGATGCTTCAAAAGGTATTTTCTCTCCAGAGTCAGATCCAACAAATCTAATCCTACATTCAGCTTTGACAACACGAGGGTGGCAATTGGGTATGAGAGGCATGAACAACATCCTCAAGATTCTGCCTTCTCCATCTGAGAAATGTGTCCCCCCGCACTCTCCAGATAGACTCCAGTTTTAATTCGATCACACCACTATGACTTGTTCTCCCAGAAGTGGTTTGTGCCTCACTTTAGAACCATTCCTTTTAAAAGTATTGTAGAAACTCAAGCCATGATTTCTTAATTTGCTCCCGTTAAGCTCTTCATTGGTTACACAAATTTTCAAGACTCTTAGAAGAATATGATTAAGTAGACTTTGAGGAGCTCTGTTCTGAGATTCTCATTTCAAGCATACATCTAATTTTGCAAGACATAGGGGCAAAGGCTGAAGGACAGGAACTTGCACTTCTCTTCTTGTGCAGCCTACCACACCTATCTAGTGCTAGCACCAGAGAGGACACAAAATGTGTTGCTATAGGGTAATACACTTGGGATACTCCATTAGTTGGCAATGCCAACTGATATTTTTACTCAAGTAGTGAAAACAAACTCTGGCCTTTCTTCACCCAGTACATTGCTTAGGACTGTGTTGATCTGTTAATAGAAATGTCCATCTATAACAGGAGAGCTATCAAAATCTCAGGCATCCCAACTTCTATTTTCTTAAAATGATATCATGACCTTTTCCTAGTCATTTAAAAGAGTTCAAGTGCCATGCAAGAGGACTTTCAAAAAAACCTGTGGTAAATCATGTTTTCAAGGTGTCTACAACAATAGTTCTCATTTTACAGCTCTTTTGTACTATGATCTTGGCTCCCTCCATTAAACAGGTGGAGCCTATTGCCTTCTCCATCCACCTAGGATCTAGGATTGCCAAATGACCTCTTTTGACTAGTATAATGCTGTCAAATTACACTATGCACTCTCTAAAGCAAAGTCTTAAAAGATCTACAACTCTTGCCTATATTTTTTGGAAGGCTTCTTCTTAGAATCCAACTACCGTACAATTAGGAAGCCAAAGCAGACAGGTTCATATGAAGGAGAACTGAAGCTCTTCGCTGAGAGCCTTGCCGAGCTCCTAGAAAGCCACCAGCACCAACTAAATATTAACCATGTGACTGGAGCCCCTTTGAACCTTCCAGCTCTTCCACAGCCCAGCCAACAACATGCAAAAAAGAACTTCCTGAACTGTGAGAAATAATAAACTTCCTTATTTTTTATAACCCCAAAGATATTGCAGTCATCTTTTTTTTTTTTTTTTTAACACACCAATAGATAATCAAAATAGGCCTCTTAAGGGCCCATTTTTTTCCAGGTTACATATGTATATGTGTATGTGAGTATGGTCTGGTGTTTTTCAAAAGAGTGTTCTTTTTTTTCTTCTTCTTTTTTTTTATTACTTTATTGTTGTTCAATTACAGTTATTTGCATCCTCTTCCCTCCCCCCTCCCCCCAGCCCCACCTCCCCCCCCCAGCCTAAAAAGAGTGTTCTTATGCACTCATTTATCTAATCCTTTATGTTTACTATTGACTTGATAATGTCCATTAAATCTCAACAGCATGAATAGGGAGAAAGAGGTATTCATTCAGAGGTTGAAACCTGCTTCCTTAATCATCGCTTTTGCTCTTGTGTACACACTATTTCAAGAGTAAGCTTTCTAAAAATACAGATAAAATCATACGGCTCTTGTTCTAAAACCACCAATTGTTCCACCTTGATTACATAATAAACTCCTTACCTCAACAAATTTTTTTTTTGATTGGATGTCAGTTTTCCAACACAAAGATGCTGTTCAGAGGAGAGAATTGCTGGAACAAATGATCATTGTTGTGGAGATGCTGGGGCCACTGGTCCCAGAAGCAGGACTAGTAATTAGAAGCCAGAAGAGAGAGTTAATCTTCAGATCAACTTAGAAGATTTGGAACATCTAGTGATACATAATGGAGAGTCCAAGGGGTGAAATGAGTTTTGAACACTGGAATAGGGCACATTTAATTTGGTTTCTTAGAAGCCAAGTTGGACTAGAGTCTAGACAGACTGTGGTTAGAGGTACTATACACATTCCAGAACAGAAAAAGTGAAATAATGTACAATTGATCAAATTAAACAAAGATGATCGCCCTGGCTGGTGTAGCTCAGTGGATTGAGTGCGGGCTGGGAACCAGGCAGTCCTGGTTCGATTCTCAGTCAGGGCACATGCCTAGGTTGCAGGCCAGGTCCCCGTGAGGGCCATGTGAGAGGCAACCATACATTGCTGTTTCTCTCCCTCTCTGTCTCCCTCCCTTCCCCTCTCTCTAAAAAGAAATAAAAATAAAATCTTTAAAAAAAAAATTAAAGATGAGAAAGGTGACATTATAATTGCCACACACTTGCCTTCTAACAATAGACAGTCATATAAGCTGCCTGAATCATGCCATGAATCCCCAACGTGGCAGCCTGTGCAAAAAGAGAAGAATCACATCTGTGTACAAGGCAAGGCTTCACTTAGACCCACAAGATTCAAGATGGAAGATAGAAACAGGAATCATTTTATCATGAAGGGTCTGGATTACTGAGTCTCAGTGTTCACACCAAACAGGTGAAGCTTGGGGAATGTAATCTTTTCCCAAAGGCATCACCTATATGCAGTAGGACCTGGCTTTTTACTGCCTCAGGTTTCTAGTACATGAATGAGAATCCCTTGAGCAGAAATAGTGATTAATGAAATTCCTAGCATTGCAGGGCAGATAGACGAAGGGGTGTGAGTTACATTTAGGGTAACAGGACTTTCCCAATCTTTGAAATCATGCCACTTGGTTTCCTGACCACTCTTATGGGAAATTGGGAAGGATGAAAGATAAAAAGAATCCAGAATTGTTTTTATTTGAATAATAGCATATAAAGAGAGGCTCTGAGTGGCCTACTCAGCCCTCCTTGCAGGGGATGCTTAGTGGGCAGGGGGTTGAAGTCAGAGGCAGCATTCCTCCATATTCTCCTGGGACTTTTAATAGGTCTCTCCTTCCCAATGCTTCCTCATCCCCTGCAACTACAGTTATCTCTTGTTCAAGCAAAAAATCAGTATTATTTATCTATGAGTATCTACAGTAGTATTCATGCCAAGTGGACTTTCTCACAAGCCATATCAGGTAGGACTCCATCATTAACAGGAGTGATGACCCCTTTTCATTAGGAAACTTCAAAAAGATTCTCATGAAAATAATGTTTATCCCAAAGAGGTACTGAGGAAAGGTCTATGTGGCCCATGGAGGCTGAGATTCTGTTTCTCCAGATTTGGAAGAGCTGGAGAAACTTAAATTTTATGCAGATGAATAGTACAAGATTGGAGTGAGCTTGCCATAATGTTCCTCCTATGGACACATCCATCTCTGCATGTGGGGACTCAACTGAGCTTCCCCTTGACTGGAGTTTTGTTGTAGATCAGTATTTCTCATGCTTCAAGGTACGTGCAAATTACTTGGGATCTGGATAAAATGCAGATTCAGCAGGTCTGGAAGTGCCTAAGAGTGCATTTCTAACAAATTTTCAAGGGATGCCGATGCTGCTGGTCTGCAGAACATGCTTTGAATATCAAGGATGTGGTGAACTGACTCCATATCAATGAGTCAAAAGACATGGGTTTAATTCAAGTTCTACCTGACTGTGTAAGTTACTTAATCTCACTAAAATTCTGATTTTCATCTGTAAAATACAATCAATAATATCTGCTCCAAAGTATTATTTTAAACATTCAATGGGATAACCAGTAAAGTGTTTTATAAGTCTACACTATTGGTTGGTGACCTTGAGCCTGCTTCAATTCTCCACCAAGCGTGTACTTAACAGCTGTGGGCTTTTCACAGAAGAGTATGGTGCTGGGAGCCCAGCTTCTTGGTGACTGATAGTCCCCATGGCTGCTCCTTGGGTCTAAGTGGAGGGGTAAGCAAAGGCTAAGACTGATCATGGTGACACCACCAGGGGCCAGTCATTTTAAGACCTCAGCCCCTACAGAAGGCAACAGCTATTTTTTTTCTTCATTTCTGAAGGAAAGCTGAGTCTACACATTTCCCTTTTGATTCTATATCTTATTAAAGAAAAAGGCTGGAAAATAAGACCTTTTAATTAAATATTAGAGTCAATGAATTTATGGGACAAATGGAACAATTCTCTCCTAGGACTAAAAGGAAAACAAAAAGAAAGTGGTAACCTATGTAAAAGGTCTTTGAACTTTCACATACTTATACAGTTGTAAGGCCAGTTCTATTATTGTGGAGTTTTATGGTTGAGAAAGACCTGTTAGGCAGCATGTTGATCGTGTTTAATTGGTAAAAGTCTTATAATTCATTCAAGTAAAAGTGCCTTACCTGGGTCACGGCTGGTTAAGCGGGGCTAATTATGACTTATATGATGAGGAGGAACTGCTTGGATAAAGGTCAAACAAAAATCACATTCTCTTGGACAATCATTAAACGCCTAAAACCAATTTATATCAACCTCTTTATGATGCTCTATAAAGCTTCTCCCAAATTCTTTTTTATTTTGTTTTTCTGCCAGAAATGAATGCAGATGCATTAGCTACCTCACAAGGAAAACCTGTTCTCACAAGTTTTATCATACCACTTGGCAGGGAAAAAGGCTTGGGTAGAGGCTGAGAACTTTCACATAGATCCAGAAAGCTTGGGAATTCAGCCATCTTGACTTATTGCCCATCACGGAAAAGAAACTTAGCAAATTCTAAGAGCCAGGATCTTAGATTCCCTTAATAGGAAAGAAAAAAAAAGAAAGGAAAAGTCTACAGGATCCAACTTCAGCTTTGTAACAAATTTCATAGATTGTTACAAAGACAGGCCACTTCAGAACTGTTAGGGTAGTGAGGGAGCTCAAAGTTGCCAGGTCTCTACTCTCACATTCCCCTTGCCCTTCCCTCCCGACCTTCATGGGCCCAGAGCAAGTTCCCTCAGAAGGTTGTAACTCCAGGAAAATTCTGAACCTGTGCTAGAAGGGATGAGGGGTAGGACAGAAAAGGGAGTAAGAAGAAGAATTATCTTAGTTGTGCTATTTTATGTTTTGGGGAGTCCACAGGAAAAATGAGATGGGCTCACTCTAACTAAAGAGGAAACAATTAAGACCATAGAAATATAACTGGGAATCTGCTGAGAATGTCTTCACAATACTCACAAGTTAATAATTTTCCCAAGAGTGGGAGTTTCTTGAGGATGGCTTCAATTTATTTATAAGTTTTTTTAGAGCTTTAGAATAACACTTGCAGTTTCTGTTTTACTATTTTCGTGGTTTTTAAAGGTTTCAAACCCAGGTATTTCAGAACCCACTCACTTTCTTAGATGTAGACAAACTAGTTAGAAACATACAGGGACCTCTCAAAATCATTGCAGAGCTTATCAGGGGTATGTGGGAGATAGATAGATAGATAGATAATCTTATTAAAGAGCAAGGATAGAAAATATAATTTTTTACTGAAATATTGGAATCAGTGAATTTATGGGACAGATGGAGTAATTCTCTCCTAGGATTAAAAGTTATTTATAGGTTTATATCATATACACATATATATTTAACATTATATATACACACACATATATTCTATACCATATTATCTTCATGGGACACTGTATTTTTTTGTTGGTTTAAGCAATTGCTCTTTATTTTTATTTTTTTATTAAATGTTTTTGAATTTTGTTGTTCAAGTACAGTTTTCTGCCTTTTCCCCCCAGCCATCCCCACCTCCCTCCCCTGTTTCCAACCTCCCTTGTTTTCGTCTATGTGTCAAATTAGTTGTTCCTGTAAACCCTTCACCTCCCCCTATTATCCCCTCCCCTCTGGTTACTGTCAGTTTGTTCTTAATTTCAATGTCTTTGGTTATATTTTGGTTGCTTGTTTGTTTTGTCGATTAGGTTCCAGTTAAAGGTGATATTTGTCTTTCACTGCTGGCTTATTTCGCTTGGCATGATGCTCTCCAGTTCCATCCATGCTGTCCCAAAGAGTAGGAGCTCCTTCTTTCTTTCCACTGCATAGAATTCGATTGTGTAAATGTACCATCGTTTTTTTATCCATTCATTTACTGATGGGCACTTAGGTTGCTTCCAGCACTTGGCTATTGTAAATTGTGCTGTTATGAACATTGGGGTGCATAGGTTCTTTTGGATTGGTGTTTCAGGGTTCTTAGGATATAATCCTAGCAGTGTAATTGCTGGGTCAAAAGGCAGTTCCGTTTTTAGTTTTCTGAGGAAATTCCATACCATTTTCCACAGTGGTTGCACCAGTCTGCAATCCCACCAACAGTGCACTAAGGCTCCCTTTTCTTCACAACCTCTCCAACACTTGCTGTTTGTTACTTTGTTTATAATGGCTATTCTGACTGGTGTGAAGTGGTATCTCATTGTGGTTTTAATTTGCATCTCTCTGATGGTTAGTGATGCTGAGCATCTTTTCATATGTCTCTGGACCTTCCGTATGTCCTCCTTGGAGTAGTGTCTGTTCAAGTCCTTTGCCCATTTTTTAATTGGGTTGCTTGTCTTCTTAGAGTGGAATCATGTGAGTTTTTAATATAATTTGGAGATCAAATCCTTGTCTGAGATATCATTGGCAAATATATTTTCCCATGTGGTTGGTTCTCTTTTCATTTTAATGCTGTTTTCTTTAGTCATGCAGAAGCTTTTTATTTTGATAAGATCCATGGGACATTGTATATTAATTCCATTGCAAATTTAGTATCATCTTCCTTATAGATGACCCACAGTGATGCCCTCAAGCCATAATCACTGCTTAACTGGTACTGTGGAATATATAAAAGTCGAGGGGAATTTTCTGAGGACATATTAGGCAGATACCACTGTACTAGAGACGGCAAGTAAATAGGTCATCAGAAGATGTGACTTTCCTGCGTAGGAGAGGCTTCTAAAAAATTTAAAGGGAGAGAAAAACCAGTCATGTATTTGGATCTCAATCTGCCCGTGTTTCCATGCTACTCAAGGGGAAAAGAAAACATTGAGGTTATTGACCATTTGTTGATTTCATAGATAATTTTATTTCAAGTACTATTAAGCCTAATAAACATGTGAAGATGAATATGCAATATGATTAAATGAATATAAATCCATGAAGCTCAGTAAAGCATGGCACATAGTAAGAACATAATAAATGTTAGCTTTGATTATCATCATGATCATCCTTATCATTTTTATCATTATTTCTGTCATTAGTTAAGGACACCTAAACCTAGTAGGGTAAATGCACATATTTGTAACAAAAGGCAGAAAGTATACAGATTATATTATTCGTACAGATAAAAGTCTATAGGAATCCAAGGAAAGGAAAAATAATTTCACACTGGAGACAAGTATTTAAGACATATAATAATAGGGAAGTCCCATCCCCTCATCTCCTCAGTATTGTGTGTCTGATACGGCTATCTATCAACTAAGATTTTTGCAAGAAGGCGTGGTAATGTGCCCTTCAGCACAAGAACCCCAAATGTTCCTGATTTCTTTAATAATAAATTGTGTCTCTATGTACCATTAATTGATTCCTGTCCTAAGATATATTTGTATTTTTAATCATATAATCACTAACTGAGTTCTTCAAGACTGTTGTTTGCCAAGTGGTCTATCAGTGGCAGTTCATGCATATTAAATATGCAGTTTATCTTCATTATTTTATAAACTTTTTTTTACAAAAGGAAATTTATTTTAAAAGCGTAATATTACATAAACTTTGATTATATTTTTGTCAGCCTTTCTGTAGTCTAAATAAGTAATTCTAGTATGTCCACTGATTTTCCTAAAATGCATCCAATTACATTACCCTTTGAAATGCCTTCGCACAGGCCTCCCCAGGTCTCAGTTATCACTATTAAGATCTGACAACAGAATGACACACAGATTTCCCCAGGTAGACTTACCTTGGTTAGGCTCAAGAATGTGATGCTATTTTAATCCTGTTAACTAAAAACCCTCTCCATGTTAGCACAAGCTATGGAACCAGCTGCAGGCTGACAGGGAACTGCGTGTGTCATTGGTCATAGAGAACTGTTTGTTACCCAGGTTACAAAAAGAAAGAAAGAATGTTCAGTTATAAGTTGGTGATGGCTTCTCATGAAGTTGCCTGCAAAGTGACATGACATGATTAATCTTCTCTCACACATCCTTTTTACACCCTGTTTTGGGGAAATACATCAGTCAAAATATTTACTGAGCATGATTTATATACTCAGCATTGTGCTAGGCACTCTAGGGATTACCGGAGAGGCAGATGGTAGGTCCCCTGCCCTTCGGAAGTTTTAAATCTACCTGAAACAATATAAAACATGAGAGGAGAGCACATGACACAAAACAATCTATAATAAATGTTCTGCAGAAAGCTTCAGGCATAAAGAGCTTTTAGGAGTTCAGAGAGAGGCGAGATGAATGTCAACCAAAGTAGTCAGTTGAGGGGCATGCTTGGGGGCTGGGAAGAGCTCTCTTGGTCTGCATTATGGAGCAGAAATGGCTTCTTGTCATAGCTCCCAGTACTCAAGAGACTTTAAAATAAAAATCACCAGTGGTCTCCTTGTGTAATGAAGAACATCCTGTGTGTTCTCACATGTTTTCAAAGGAGGCAGCTAGAAAGAATGAAGTCCTGTGAGTGCTTTTATACACTCCATGTTGTTCTTGAACAAAACCAAATGATCAATTGCTTCTCCCTGAGGAAAATGTCTGCGTTATCTTGTCAGAACAGATGAAAGTTTGCCATCATCCTCATACTCGCTACAAAGGGGAAGGGAATATTTTTCAGCTGCGAGGGAGCATGTCTGGTCACATCCTCTACATTACCAAACTTAAAAAAATTTTACGTCTTCCCCTTTTTGAGAAAATGCCTTGATGAAATGCTCACAAGCACCAGCTTTACAAAATCATCAAATATGTGTTTTCACTTTTCATAAAGTAGCCTGCACTACAAGGCAAATGGATCAGAACCGTGCCAGGGTGAAAGTGGGTCAGGCTGATCCAAAGGCTAGCATCTCAGAATTAAACCTCTCAGTCTTTCAGTGGACAATCTCCTGGTCCCCCCCTGGTCACAGACTCACCACCCCAGGTTATATCTACCCATGAAGGACAGTTTGTGACTGCAAAGACATGACCTATTCACCACCCAGCATTCATGGGAAGTTTCTCCTTTGCTGGCCATGGCAGACACAGAGCCATGGAACCTTCTGTAACCAGAATGAACACCCAGGCAAAGAAGCCTGAATCAAAGACTCACGGCTGAGTGGAAGCATCTTCATTGCTCACTATGTAGGCTTACTCATCTGACCACCATTTGCTGAACATCTATGACCTGCTGGCCACCTCTCTGGGAACCATCGAGGCAAAGACAGATAAAACCTCATTTCTGAGCTCTCTCTAGTCTGAGAAGAGCTAGACATGGAAATACGTCATCAGAATACTATGGGAAGAGCTACAGAAGAGCTATAAATGAAGTGTCATTATTGGTCTCAGCAGAAGGTGTGACTAGCTCTGCATGAGGTGTGACAGTCAAGACAACTTTTGAGCTGCTGTATCTTGCCGGGTTAGTTGAAGTTCCAGTGGAGCCATGGAAGAGGGCGCGGAGTATTTGAGAAATTGTAAATAGTCTTGTTTATGGGTGGAGTGTAGGGTCCAGGGGGTTGGATTGGGGGTTAGGGAAGGGCTGGTGATAAATGATGGCAAGAAAGACGAAAGATTGTCTGAAGATAGACTCTCCAAGGGACCTTAGATATTACGCTAAACTTGGAGTCAAATGGAGGATCTTTGGTGGTTTGTCATTGGGAGAAAAGCATGGCGAATGAGGTATCTGTTTTATTATTTTATTTTATTTTTTAAGTATTTTTATTGATTATGCTATTACAGTTTTCCCAGTTTTTCCCTTTTATCCCCACTCCACCCTTCCCCTCAACACTCCAGCATTCCTCCCCACCTTAGTTCATGTCCATGGGTTGTACATATAAATTCTTTGACTCCTCTGTTTCCTATACCATTTTTTATCTCTCCCTGTCTGTTTTATGCCTACTAATTATGCTTCTTCTTCCCTGTACCTTTCCCCCTATTCCTCACTTCCCCCTTCCCACTGAAATCCCTCTGTATGATGTCCATTTCTCTGATTCTGTTCCTGTTCTGGTTGTTTGCTTAGTTTTTGTTTTCGATTTTTTTTTTTTTTAGGTTCATTTGTTGACAGCTGTGAGTTTGTTGTCATTTTACTGTTCATATTTTTGATCTTCCTTTTCTTAGATAAGTCCCTTTAATGTTTCATATAATAATGGCTTGGTGATGATGAACTCCTTTAACTTGACCTTATCTGAGAAGCACTTTATCTGCCCTTCCATTCTAATGATAGCTTTGCTGGATAGAGTAATCTTGGACATAGGTCCTTGCCTTTCATGACTTCAAATATTTCTTTCCATCCCTTTCTTGCCTGCAAGGCTTCTTTTGAGAAATCAGCTGATAGTCTAGTGGGAACTCCTTTGTAGGTAACTGTCTCCTTTTCTCTGGCTTCTTTTAGGATTCTCTCCTTATTTTTAATCTTGGGTAACTTAATGATGATGTGCCTTGGTGTGTTCCTCTTTGGGTCCAAATTCTTTGGGACTCTCTGAAATTCCTGGACTTCCTAGACTTCCTAGAAGTCTATTTCCTTTGCCAGATTGGGGAAGTTTTCCTTCATTACTTGTTCAAATAAGTTTTCAATTTCTTGTTGTTCTTCTTCTCCTTCTGGCACCCCTGTAATTTGGACATTGGAATGTTTCAAGTTGTCCCAGAGGTTCCTAAGCCTCTCTTCATTTTTTTTAATTCTTATTTTTCCTTTTCTTCTGGACGGATGTTTATTTCTTTGTCTTGTTCCAAATCATCACTTTGAATCTTGGTTTCCTTCCTATAACTGTTGGTTCCCTGAATATTTTGCTTTATTTCACTTTGGGCATCCTTCATTTGTTTTTTCATTTTTCGACCGAGCTCAAACAGTTCTGTGAGCATTTTGATTACCAGGGCTTTAAATTCTCCGGTAGTTGGCTATCTCTCATCACTTAGTTCTCTTTCTGAAGCTTTGCTCTGTTCTATCATTTGGGCCATATTCCTCTGTCTTGGAGCAGCTTATAGGTTGTAAGGGGGTGGGGTCTCAGGTATTCACCCCGCAGGGCAATGCTCCTAGATGCACTGTGGCGCTGCCTGTGGGGGAGGGGCCAGAGAGGGAACAGTGTGGCTTGCCTGATCGTCTCTAGTGCACTTTCCAACAAACTCTCATGTGAGGTTGGGAGTTTCTCCCACTGCGACAACCCCAGCCATAGCCCTCAGTCAGCTCTGAGTCTCAGTTTTCCCCTTAAGACAGCCCCTCCCTCGCAGCCCACCAAGCTCAGCACCCAGCTCTGCCCCCAAGGCTGCCCCTTCACCACAGTTTTTCTGAGTCCACCTGTGCTGTCTGCCACCTTACCAGTCTGCTTGTTCTTGTTGATTTTTTTTTAAATTCCTTCATTATTGGAGTTCCATGCAGTTTGATTTTCTGGTGCTTTCGGTTGTTTATTGATTTTAGATTGGTTGTTATCCTTCTTTTGGTTGTGTGAGGAAGCGAAGGGTTTCTACCTACACCTCCATCTTGGCTGGAACTCTGAGATGTCTGTTTTAGACATTAACCTTGTGGCAAGGGATTAGCGGGAAGTGAGACTGAGACAGAAAGAGCTATTAGGTGATTAGCTCTCAAACTGGAGAGTATGTGAGGGAGAGCTCATGCTGCAGGTTTAAAAAAACAGTCCCACTGTTACAGGACAGACAGGGGGTGGGGGTGGATGATATACTATTACTGAATGGAGCCACCCTTGTGCTCTTGGGGGTTCCCCATGCCCCGTACTAGATTCGCCTTGCACGATGCCAGGGAAAGACGTTTCTCAATGCAGAAATTGGTGAAAGGAAAGGGATTATTTATTTAAAAAGTTATACAGACTTAGAGTAATAACTTAATGTCTTCATTAAAAATACTAAAGTCCTTTAGAATACCCACAAATGCACAGTCTTTCCTTCTGCCCTTTACCCTGTCTGGGGAACCATATCTCAGGAAAAGAAGTAGAAGTCTGTGGTTCAGGCAAGTCTGTTGGTTCCGGCATGATTAGCTGAGTTGCAGCCGTGATCTGCAGTTAATCCAAAACCATGTGGCAGCTTCTCATGGCCCACCAGCATGAATCCTTTCACCCCTTTTCTTCCAGGCAAAATCTCTCCTGCTTCCTAAGCTACATGGCAAAAAGGGAGCACCCCAAAGCCATGTGGTCCTAACTCTCGTCCAAGCCATGGGGTCCCAGAAAGCCCCAGCATGGCTGCCATGCCTGGGTTTGAATCTCAGCACCAATCTTCCTCTGCAGCCCCATTTCTGACTCCTCCCACAGTTAGTTACACCTGCCAACATTCCTGTATTCTTCCAGCTTTACTGGGCTGCCATACTAATCCTGGGCATGCATGGCCCCATGGCATGAAGCCAATCATCTGCAAGCTTTTATGCAGGTGCTGTACCCAGAGGGAGTTGCCTCCTAGTTGCATCATGGGTTGAAGTCACTCCCATCTCCCTGGCTCAAAGCATGGCCACAGCTATTTAATGTATCTATAACCAGTTAAAGGTTGTAGATACATTAAATGACCATTCTAGAGGTTATCTGCAAAACCGTTGATATTCAAAACAACTTTCAATGGCCCTGCTCCATGCGTCCCATCCCCCAACTCAAACTTGTGGGGGTGAGGACATTCTATATATACATATTATTTTTCCTAATATTTCCTGGACACCCTGAGTTATGGACCCCATTACAATCCCCATTTGAGCCCCCTGCCATGGCTCCACCCTGTTACACCATCAGGAAGAGAATGGCTGCCAGCTGATTCTTACTAAAACAGTAGAAGTAAATTCTGTGTAGTTCTTGTTATTCTATCAACCTGTCACTCGGTCATCACATTTCCCATTAAATTTTTATCGAGCAATTACTATGTGCTAGACACAAGATATAAAACAGCCATAGTTTTCCTTCTTGGAGTTTAGGCTGTGGTGAAGATGATTAAATCACCAATTGTGATTGAGTTTACTTCACCTGGACTCAAGTTAAATACAACGTCTAAAGAACTGCAGTTTAAGGCATGCTAAAAGAGTGCCCTTCAGATCTCCTCAAAATTGCCTAACTTCTAGCTCCTAGTTATTTTTTGAATGGAGGAGTAGATAAACAATTGAGTGCAAAGAGATTTCAGCCCCTCAGAGTTGTGTATTCTCTGGACTTTCTTTGGCTATAGGAGTCCTGTCTCTGCATCTGAGTTCAGAGGGAGAGACGGTTTAATAAAAGTGAAAGTGTTTAGGGCTGGAATCAGGAAAACCTGCTTAGGTACCAGCTCCTACACCTTCTTAGCTGGAGGAAGTTGAGCAAGTTCCTTAATCTCTCTGAATCTCGGTTTTCTTACCTGAAAAATAGAGATGTTAAAATCTACCTTGCAAGGATACTAGATAAGGGATTAAAAGGATTTACATGTGAAGATTAAGCAAAAGGTTATGTTTCAGTACCAGGCACAAAGGGAAACAGTTAAGGAGTAAATGTTATGATTCTGTTGGGTCCACCTGTGACTTTTCTACCTATAGAGCACTTGAAATGTCTTTGGAGTCAATCCTTGATCATGCCACTTTTCTACCTAAAACTTTAAATAACTCTCTATTGCCTCTTTTCTTTTTTTTTCTTAAATATATTTTATTGATTATGCTATTACAGTTGTCTCATTCTCTCCCCTTTATTCCCCTCCGCCCCACACCTCCACCCCATTCCCCGCCCTTTAGTTTTTGTCCACAGGTCATACACATAAGTTCTTTGGCTTCTATATTTCCTATACTATTTTCAACCTCACCCTGTCTGTTCTACCTACCGCTTATGCTGCTTCTTCTCTGTACTTTTTCCTCCTCTCTCCCCCTCCCACTCCCCTGTTGATATCCCTCCATGCCTTATATAAATCCCTTTAACATTTCATATAATAAAGTCTGGGTGATGATGAACTCCTTGAACTTGACCTTATCTGAGAAGCACTTTATCTGCCCTTCCATTCTAAATGAAAGTTTTGCTGGATAGAGTAATCTTGGACGTAGGTCCTTGCTTTTCATGATTTGGTATACTTCTCTCCAGCCTCTTCTTGCTTGGAAGGTCTTTTTTGAGAAATCAGCTGACAGTCTTATGGGAATACCTTTGTAGGTAACTCTCTCTTTTTCTCTTGCTGCTTCTAAGAGTCTCTTCTTATTTTTAATCTTGGGTAATATAATTATTACGTGCCTTGGTGTGTTCCTCTTTGGGTCCCACTACTTTGGAACTCTCTGAGCTTCCTGGACTTCCTGGAAGTCTATTTCCTTCGCCAGATTGGGGAAATTCTCCTTCATTATTTGTTCAAATAAATGTTCAATTTCTTGGTCTTCTCCTTCTGGCATCCCTATGATCCGGATGGTGGGCCGTTTACAGATGTCTCGGAGGTTCCTAAGCCTCTCCTCATTTTTTTGAATTCTTGTTTCTTCCTTCTGGTCCACACCATTGATTTGCGTCCCAGTTTTCTTCTCTTCCCTATTGGTTCCTACAGATTTCCCCTCATTTTCTTTAGCGTATCCTTCATTTGTTCATTTATTTGTGTCCAACTTTCTTCCAATTTTGTGAGCATCCTGATTACCAGTGTTTTGAACTGTGCATTTGATAGGTTGGCTATCTCCTTATCCCTTAGTTGTAATTTTTCTGGAGCTCTATTCTGTTCTTTCATTGGCCCATTTCCTCCTCCCCCCTCAGCACACCTATTACTTTAACTGGCAGAGCCTTAGGTGTTTGCCAGTGTGGGGCAACCCACTTCGTTGTGTTGTGACGCTTCCTTTGGGGGTAAGGCCTGGGAGAGGGCAATGGTGCTTGCTCCATTTACCGCCGGCTCCCAATCACCCTCGCCCCAATAAGCTCTCTTGTGAGGCTGGGTGCCGCCTCAACCCCCTCAGGTGGTTTCAACAGGTGGTCCGGGGCTTCCCACCCCCCCCACCCCTGCCATGATGGTGGATTGCGATGGTGGGCAGCACGGTCTGCTCCGCTCCCCAGCTCCTTCTCCCAGTCTACCTGTGCACGAAAGAGGGACTGCCTGGTCCACCAGTCTCGCCCCACTGGTCTCCACAGGCTTCTCCGGGTACCCCAGCTGTGGGCTTCGCTGAGTGATCGGGCCGCGTTTTGGCCAGGCGCACTCACAGTGAGTCTCTCCGGGCTAACTACCATCTCGCTGCACGCACTCTCCACCCAGCTCTGCCCCGCTTACCAGTCTGGATGAACGTGTCCTCTCTAACTTCTTGGCCGTCAGACTTCCACTCAGTTCGATTCTCTGTCCGTTCTCATTGTTTGTTTTGCATTTTAACTTCTTGTTTATTCTCATTTTAACTTGTTGTTTATCCTCTTTGGTTGAGCAGTGACACTGTGTCCACCTATGCCTCCGTCTTGGCCGGAAGTCTGCCTCTTTTCTTGATATAGCATTTAAGGCCTTACATGAATGAGTCCTAGTTTCTCTTTCCAATCTCATTTTTCTTTGCCAACTTGGCATCACTGCCACCTCTTCTAGGGCCTTGTATCTCAGAGAAGCCAGGAATTACATCTCCCCAATCTCTTATACCATATTGCACCAGGTTAGAATTTGCCAGTGGGAGCAATTTGCACAAGATTGGGAAGGGAGAAGGAAAACCCATTATTCTGGGGCGGCAGTTGCAGTCTGACTGGTGGTAATTTGGTTTCTACGGTTGAATATTTATTCTTTACCAGCAGCAGTTGAGATGATTTTCATGGGGAGAACAGTAGTTAGTTTTCAGAAGAAGGAACAGCTATGCATCCAAATTTCAGAAGTCTGCATAGTGATACTCCTATCAAGGTTTTCAAAGACCTCACCTGGCATCAGATATCTCACTCACCCTCTGATCTTCTAGATCAAAGCACTCTAGTTGTAGAGCAGTTTATGTAGTGGCCTGGACCTGTTGTAGATCCTTCTTTTGCTCTTGGCACCTTGTAAAACTAGCTAGCTTAACGATAACTTGGTAAACTGCATAGAATAGCACAGTTACCTATGACACATGCTGCCTCCCGAATCCAGAGTCCTACCAGCCTTTGAGCCTCATTCTTAGTGATAGGATGCAACCTTGGATTCATCTCTGAAGGAACACCTCAATATTCCCCAGGTCACTGGGCCCCTAGAAATGTCTCCATAGGTTTGGATTTCTGCTTTCTGCTGTAAGAAGAGCATATCCCAGCTAGAGGCGGCTCCTCTAGCCTGATGCCCCAAATAAGAAGACAGTTAGAATAGGGTCAAACAGAGCTACAGACAGTTGGCAGATTTTTGAGCAGGACAACGATAGTTGTGGTTACAATAGTTGTCTCTTATCCATAGAGGATACTTTCCAGGACCCCCAGTGGAGACCTGAAACTGTGGATAGCACCAAAACCCACAGATGCTATGTTTTCCCTACACATACATACCTGTGATAAAACTTAGCTTACAATGTAGGCACTATAAGAGATTAACAACAATAACTAAAAATAAAATAGAATGATCATAACAATATATTACAGTAATAGTTATATGAATGTTTTCTCTCTTTCTCTCAAAATATCTTATTGTAATTGCCTCACTTCTAGTGAATGTCTTGGTGTTTCTGATACATGGGTTCAGTTCTTTCTGGTTGCCATCAATCAGAACACATTTCCAATTCACTTCTACCCACAAATTTAACCGTTTTTCCTTCTTAACTAAGTACTTATCATGCACTGTGGCCATAATTTTTGCAATTAGAAATGTGACAACAAAACTGGATAAAATTTCTTTTTACTTCTTTACAATTTCACAGACAGAATTTCATTCTCACCATAGATCTTAGCAACCTCAGCATATACTTTTTTTCTTCTCTTATTAAGTTGATAACTTTTACCTTTTCACTTAAAGGAAGAACGTTATGACTTTTGTTGGGCATATCCAAATTGCCAGCATCACTATTCTGGTGCTTTGGGGTCATTATGAAGTATATTAAGGGTTCCTTGAACATGAACACAGTGATGCCAGGACAGTCGATCTGATAGCCATGGTGGATACTGAGTGAGTAAATAACAGATGAGGAGTGGATAGAGCAGGGAGACAAAGGGCTGACTCGTGTCCCAGTGGATGGAGCAGGACTGCATGGGATTTCATCATTTCACCCAACATAGCCCCCAATTTAAAACTTAAGAATTGTTTATTTCTAGAGTTTTTCATTTAATATTTTTGGACCACAGTTAGACACAGGTAACTAAAATCGTAGAGAGGAAAACCATGGAGAAAGGGGGACTACTGTGAACCTCTGAGATGTGGGCTTATTGTAATAGCGAAAGCTAAGAGACACTTTCACGTATCTTTACCTCAGCCAAATATACCTGGTAACTTTATATATGTTCCATTATTTTTCTTTCTTTTTTTTTTTGACTGGCAAATGAAAATGCTCTTTTTCATCTTCTGTATAATTCCAGTCTTCCAGTCCAGAAGTCAGTTTTTTCTTAATCCCCAGCTGGAAATAAATTCTTTAGGTTTAACACCCAAAACACAGTTATGTCTCTTTATGATTCGACAATTTCTATCTTGCACTTTGTGATCTGTTTACCTGACTGCTACAGCTCTTACAGTCGATTTCCCAACATCCACTTGATCTGAAATAGTCTAAGCCAAACATAGTAAACCCATTCTTCTGTTAGTAATAGTTTTAGCAATGGTCTTAGAGCCAAATTCTGGCTAGTGAAAAAATAGGGGAAAGCTCTGGAAGATTTCTAGGAAAAATTTACTTGATTCTAAAAAACAAGGGTAGGGGGAGGGGGGAGAAAGTAGCAGAGGCAGGCCTCCCCTGGCCTTGCTTTCTCTGCTCTGCTAACAATGTGAGGATTAAGCAGACAGGAGGGAGGAAGCCGAGCTGAAATAAGCACCGAGGAGTGTCCTGCATAGCTCGGGGCCCTGCACCCCTGCCCTGGGAGACTCCGGATCTGTGTCAGCTGCAGCACTCGGTGTGGGCCCAGATAATTTATTACATTAATTAGTAAAAAGAAATACTTTGGGGTTATGTAAGTCTGGGTTATAAGGTCTTTGAGTAAAGCATGAGACAACCATTATTGTTGAAGCCTGGAAAGTTGGTGGAGAAGCTGCTCAAAGTACTCATGTGTATTTTTTCAAAAAGCAAACAAACAACAACTTTTAAGGGACTAAGAATCATTGAAAAAAAATAAGGAAAGAAACTTCTGAAACAAAACTTGCATAATCTCTTTTTCTGAGATCTTTGTAAACTAGGCCAAAGATTATACAGATTTTCATCTATACAGGGAAATCTTTGTTTATCTCTGTCCACAGGATAAGTCTACACTTCCAGCAAGTGTGGCCAGACCTAATAAGGGTGGGAACCAGCATTCAATATTACTGACCAAGACCACACTTTAAAAAAATTGTAATTTATTATACAATGTAAAATTGACAGGTATTCATAAATCTAAATGTAGTGGTTTCATATCAAATCTTTTAGAGAACACAGTATTACATCCAGTCACCACAAGTTAGAATAGCCACTTTTCCCCTTTTCCAGAGGCCTGCACGTATAAGTCTGCTGCTGTCTTCAGGCTGAGTTTTGACCACTTCCGTATTGAACAAAACAGTAGGTGACACATCTTATGGACTTTCCTAAGACTCTGAGTCAATGACCAACCTTGAGGCTCCAAAATAGAACCCTCCCATCCGTGAATGCACACTGGTGTCTTTTGGAGACCTGAGGAAATTGTTTTAACTCCATTAAATTGCTCAACTTCTTAGCATGGAATAATTCAAGCTCACAGTAAATAAATGTTTTAAGTAAGGTAAATAAACTTCTATAGAGTGTTTGTTTTGTCTTTAGAAATAGTAGGTGTGCGACATGGATGGGGCAGTTGAGTTTTCAATCCTTAAAAGAAAATATACAATTACAAAATCCATTACTATATAGTTATTAATCCCTTTCCTTACGCCGGGGAAGAAAAAGGAAAACTCAGTTTTTCTCTCTACTACGATCCTCTTTCCCCCGCCTACTTTAAAATCTAAGTGCATAGACATTACTGGGGAAAATGGTAAAACTGAAGGCTAATGTGGTTACTGGTAAATTATAAACAGCAGTTCTTGTTTAATTAACTATATACTAAGAGACAGGAAAATCTGCCCTGTAGCTATTACTTTTTTCCTCTGCAACACTGAAAAGAAATTGCTTCATTCAAGTGAAATGGTATGTCTAATAGAATAGACCACTGAAGAATCAATGTTCAGGTTCAAAAGCAGTTAGTTACCCTATCATGCCACTGATGTGCTCCGCCTGTGGTCGTGCAATGTAAGGTAAGTGATTGATGTGGTACAGGGTGAGAAAGTTTAATATAAGATGTCTGACCTTTCACAAAAAAGTGTAAAATTAAAATAAATAAAATAATTCTTGATCTCATGACTCAGTTTTCTTCTTTGGAAAATGAACACGGTTTTTTACAAAATTCTTAGCACGCAGTGTTGAGAAAAGCAAGCCAGATATTTTCCTTCAGACTTTCCTTTATTAAAAATGATGAACTTTTGACTCACCAATACCCATCTTTGCAAAAAGTACGTTTTTAGTACATGGTCTTTGAGTCACATTTTTATAAAAACACAAGTGTGCATTCACGGATGGAAGGGTTCCTTTGGAAAATAGATTGCGAGCAAGTGGCTTTGTTTGACTTTCTGGGGTAGAAGTTAAACAACAACCTAAGGAGTAATCTTGACAGGAATTTTGCGGGGAGAGGACTAAAATGGAAGAGGAGGAAGCAAGCTGGTGTCTGGGCTGATTCAAGATTAGTCACTAACAGGGTAAAGGGGAAGCAGAAGAGAGAGAGTATCCTTTGTCTTTTTTACTGGTCTATTAAAAGATAATGGAATCATTTTATGAGATAGTGATAATGTGTTAGACTTTTATGATAAAAAATTAATCTTCTAACAATTCTAAGTTGCCTAAACTGTGGTTTGTTGCCACTGGTTGACTTATTTAACTAAGAAGCATTATGCATATTCAGGTAGGTGACTGGAGAGTCTGAAAAAGATGGTTGTTCAGATTTCCTCTGGTATTTTCATTTGTATTCACTCATTTATATACAATATTGAGTAAAAAGCTACAAATAGACATGAGAGGTGAGGTGGCTGTGAAAAGTGCCTCCCAGATCTTAGTTGCAGGTAGTATAACTGAACAACTCCAGCCAAAACACCCTGAAAAACTCCACCACACTGGTTCCACGGTCATGCTTCCTGTGGGCTGCCCCAGGCAGCGACCGAGTGGGGCAGGGCTATAAGTCATGCCCTCTCCTGGATGACAAGGATTCCTCTACTGGGTATGCTTTGCCAATATTTTTTTTTACTGCATTACAGTCTAAGGCAATTGTACTTAGCCATCCTTTCCTATCTTCTCCAAGCTCTAATGGCTCTTCCAACCCAGTCTGCCTCCCTTGCTACCTTTCCCTCAAAGGCATTTCCCCTAATGAATCTCTTGCAAAGCTAGTTCATCTTGGGGTCTTCTTCCTGGAGGGCTCAGACTAACACAGACTAGAGGGAAAAAAATATTTATTGGTTGACACCTATTTACCCAATAACATTCATGTTTAAATTTCTCTATATCTATATCTATATTCATTTGCTATTTAATTTTCTACTATGTCCCAGGTACTGTTAGCATTTAATAAGAACAGAAACAAAAACTCAAAGTTTACAGAGACTCCAAGACTGAGGTGTGTTGACTGCATTTCTAACCTAATCATTGAGACAGAAATAGGTTGTTGTGGTTTGATCAGCAGAGAGGAGGCAGGTTGCCTAGAGAAGGTAGCTAGACACTTAGGCTCAAAGGATATATTTTCCTTGGCATCTTTTCCTCTACAGTTTGATCCACAAATTCAACTTTTCAATGCCTCAGAATTGATTTCAGATTCTTTAGAAATGATACACATTAAGTGTACATACATTCAAGGTCACCAGTGACTTCCACATTGCTAAACCTGAATGATCAGGTCTCAGCCCTCATCTCACTGAACTATCTGTAGCATTTGGCAAACACAATTGATTACTCTCTCTGCCCTGGAAGCAACATCATCATGTGGCGTCCAAGAACCACACCATCCTGGGTTGCCTCTTACCATCCTGGCCACTCATTCTTGTCTCTTGCTGGTTCCTCCTCATGCATTTGGCCTCTTATCATTGCAGTGCACCAGGCCTTAAGCCCTGGACATTTTTTTCTCTGCGTGCCCTCCCCTCAACGGTTTCATGCACCCTCCTGTTTTTTTAATACCATCTGTATGATAATGACTCTAAAATATATATCTCCAGCCCACACCTCTACCCCAAATTCTGGACTCATTTTCTTTTCTAGTTTTATTTTTTTACTATATGATGTCCATCTTATTTTTAAATTATATTTTATTGACTATGCTATTACAGTTGTCCTGATTTTTCCCCTGTTGCCCCACTCCAGCCAGCATCTCCCATTCCCTCAAGCAATGCCCCCACCATTGTTCATGTCCATGGGTCAGGTGTATAAGTTCTTTGGCTACTCCATTTCCTATACTGCACTTTACATCCCCATGGCTATTCTATAACTACCTATTTGTACTTCTTAATGCCCTCACCTATTCACCCATTCCCTCATACCTCTACATCATTGGGCAACCATCAAAATGCCCTCTGTATCCATGATTCTGTCTCTGTTCTTCTTGTTTGCTTAGTTTGTTTTCTAGATACAATTTTTGATAGATTTGCATTTTTTGCCATTTTATTGTTGATAGTTTTGACCTTCTTTTTCTTAAATAAGTCCCTTTAACATTTCATATAATAGTAGTTTGGCGATGATGAAGTCCTTCAGTTTTTTCTTGTCTGGGAAGCTCTTTATCTGCCCTTCGATTATAAATTATATCTTTGCTGGGTAGAGCAATCTTGATAGGCCCTTGCTTTTCATCACTTTGAATATTTCTTCCCAATCCCTTCTAGCCTACAAAATTTCTTTTGAGATATCTGCTGACAGTCTTATGGGAACTCCTTTGCAGGTAACTAACTTCTTTTCTCTTGCTGTTTTTAAGATTCTCTCTTTATCTTTAACATTTGACATTTTAATTATGATTTGTCTTGAAACGGGCCTCATTGCATCCATCTTGTCTGGGACTCTCTGTGCTTCCTGGACTTGCATGTCTATCTTTCACCAAATCCAGGAAATTTTCTTTCATTATTTTTTCAAATAGGTTTCCATCTTCTTGCTGTTTCCTTCTCCTTCTGGCACTCCTATGATGTGAATGTTGGACTTTTTGAAGTTGTCCCAGAGGCAGCTTATACTATCCTCATTCTTCTGGACTCTTTATTCTACTTCTTGTTCTGGTTGGTTGTTTTTTGTTTTTTGTTTTTTTTTTTTTTTTTTTTTTTTTTTTTTTTTTTTTTTTTTTTTTTTTTTTTTTTTTTTTTTTTTGCATCCTTATGTTCCATATTATTGACTTGATTCTCAGCTTCATCTACTGTTGTTTTCCTGTAAATTGTTCTTTATTTCAATCAGTGCATCCTTTATTTCTGACTGGATCAGTTTTATGCTGCTGAGGTCTTTACTATCTTCCTTGAGCATCCTTATAACCAGTGTTTTGAACTCTGCATCTGATAGATTGCTTATCATCATTCTGTTTAGCTCTTTTTCTGGAGTTTTAATCTGTTCTTTCATGTGGGCCATGTTTCTTTGTCTCCTCATTTTGGCAGCCTCCCTGTGTTTGTTTCTACATATTAGGTAGAGCTGCTTTGACTCTGTGTCTTGGTATTGTGGCCTAATGTAGTAGGCATCTGGTAGGGTCCAGTGGCATAGCCTCCCCTATCACCCAAGCTTGGTACTTGAGGTACATCCTTCATATGGACTGAGTACACCCTTCTCTTGTAGTTGTGCATTGGTTGCTGTTGGCAGATCAATGGGAGGGATTTACCTGGGCCAATCAGCTTCAAAAATTGGCTGTGACCACTGACCACCAACCTCCACCCTCTGTGGAGGAGGAGCTGTGCAGGGGCAGGGAGGTGGTGCTCCAATGTGGTCTGTAGCTGTCCACTGGGTACACTGGCCCTGGTGTCCTCAGGTGGTGCAGACCAAGATCAGCCCCCACCTGTGTTTTGCCTGGCGCCACCCTGCTTGAGCTATAAAACAATCTGAAATGGCTGCTATTTGTGCTGGGCTTGGAGATTCCCAGGTGAAGCCAAGCTGTGAATCTAGGCTGGCTGCTGCTAGTCCCTGGCCTGAGTCTCACTGAGGCCAGCTGTTGCTCATTTGATAGGATTTAGGAAGTTGTAAAGTGTGAAGTTGTGAAGCCAAGGATTTAGGAAGTTGTGAAGTGTGAAGTTGTAAAGCCAAGGCCAGCCATTCATATGGAAAGGCAGCTTGGGTGGGCCCTTTTTTGGGTAGGGTCTCTGGCAATCTCCAAGGCAGGTCAAACAGTATTAGCCAAGTTGATGGCACCTCAGATATGGCACAAACTTTCAAACTCTGTGAGGGGTGGGTTTAGAAAAGGGACAAAGGCCTCTGCTTGCTCTGATGCCAGATACTTCAGTTTCACCCTGTATACCACTGATGTCTTTCAAGCTGCTTCCCTACTGCTAGAGCTCAGAGGAAGTGAGTCTCAGTAGGTGAGTCTGTATGAGTTCTTTAAGAAGAAATGCCTGGGGCTCCAAAAGTTTCTCCCACTCTGTCAATCTCCACTGATTTTTGCAGCCAGAGGTTGTGGGGATTTATCTTCCTGTCACATGAATCCTGAGCTGGGGAACCTGGTACGGGTCTGGGACCCATATCTTCCCCATATCCTCCATTCCAGACATACCCATATCTTCCATTCTGGAAGATATCCCTCTCAAATTTTTATCCACCACACATGGGTGAGGGACCAGCTCAATCTACCTTTGTACCCCTCCTACCCATCTGGATGGATGTGGTTTCTTTAATTCCATAGTTGTCAGACTTCTATTCAACTTGATTTTTGATGGTTCTGAGTGACGGTTGTTCTATATTTTAGTTGTAATTTTGATGTGGTTGTGTGAAGAGGTGAGCCACATCTGCCTGCACTGCTGTCTTGACCAGAAGTCCAGACTTATTTTCAGATGTCTACCTGACATCTCTATTTAGATGTATAATAGGCATCTCAAACTTAATATGCCCTAAACAGAATTTCTAATCACATTACCCGAGTCTGCTTGTCCCATATTTGCCCATCTCTGGTAAGAGCAACTCCATCCTTTCAGCTGCTCAGGCCAAAAAACCTAGAGTTATTCTTGAAAATTTCCCTTTTGTAGCCTGTATTCAATTTTAAAGCAATTTTTACAGTTCAACTTTTTAAATATTTCCCAAGTGCAAACTCTTATTACCACCTCAACCATACTGTCACCTTAGACTGAGCCACCTAACTATTGCAAAAGCCTCCTAATTGCTTTCCCTTCTTATGCCATTGCATCCCTACAGCTCTTCAGTCTGTTCTTATCACAGCGGCTCAGTGCTCATGTTAAAAATCTAAGTGAAGTGTTATGAGCTAAGTGGTGTCCTCCCAAAATTTATATGTCAAAGCCTTAATGCCCAGTACTCAGAAAGCAGCTATATTTGGAGCTAGGTTTCTTATATAGGTAATTAAGTTAAAATGAGGCTGGTAGTGTGGGCCCTAATCCAATGTGACTGGTGGCCTTACAAGAAGTGGAGATTAGGGCACAGACATGTACAGAGGGGAAGACCATGTGAGGTCCCAGAGAGAAGACAGCCATCTGCACTCCAAGGAGAGAGGCCTCAGAAGAAATGGATCCTGCTGACACTTTGATCTTGGATTTCTAATCTCCAGAACTGTGAGAAAATAAATTTCTATTGTTTAAGCTACCCAATCTGTGATCATTTGTTATGAGAGCCATAGAAAACTAATATGGATTTTAGTACCTAGAAATAAGGTGCTGCTATAACAAATAGCTAAAGGGGAAGGCGGCTTTGGAAGTAGGGAGAGACTGGAAGAGTTTTGCAGTGCGCATTGGGAAAAGCTTAGATTACCGTGAAGAGTTTGTTGGTAGAAATAAGAATGTTAAAGGTGTTACTGGTGAGGTCTGAGATGGAAATGAGAGGCATATTATTGAACATTAGAGGAAAGGCAATTCTTGTTATAATTGTAAAGTGGCAGAGAACATGGCCACATTATATTCTAGAATTTTATGGAAGGTAGATCTTGTAAATGATAAACTTGGATGTTTAGCTGAGGATATTTCCAAGCAAGTATTAAAGGTCTGGCCTGGTTTCTGTTTACAGTAAAATATGAAATGAGAGAGATAAATTGAAGAGGTAATTATTAAGTTAAAAAAGAATTGACCTTGAAGATTTGGAAAATTCTCAATCATATTGCAAACAATAAAAAGTGTGTTCTGGCCTCACAAGAGAGTTTGTTGGGGAGACCCACAGGGACTTGAAACTGTGCAGGTCCACCCACTTACCCCAGAGCCAGCAAAGAAGGGCCCAACGTGCTTGTGGGTAGCTGGGGAAGTGCGGAGAACAGAGCAAGCGCCATTGTTCTCTCAGGCCCCGCCCCCACAGACAGCATCACAACACAATGACATGGGTTACCCCGTCCTGGGGAACACCTAAGGCTCTGCCCCTTAAAGTAACAGGTACACTGAGAAAAAAATGGCCCAAATGAAAGAACACATCAAAGCTCCAGAAAAAATACAACTAAGTGACGAAGAGATAGCCAACCTATCAGATGCACAGTTCAAAACGCTGGTAATCAGGATGCTCACAGGATTCGAAGAAAGATTGGTGCAGTTACTTGAACAAATGAAGGATAATATAAAGGAAATGAGGGGAAATCTGCAGGGAACCAATAGAGATGAGAAGGAAACTGGGACTCAAATCAATGGAGTGGACCAGCAGAAAGAAAAAAACATCCAACCAGAAAAGAATGAAGAAACAAGAATTCAAAAAACTGAGGAGAGGCTTAGGAACCTCCAGGACATCTTTAAACATCCCAACATCCGAGTCATAGGAGTGCCAGAAGGAGAAGAGGAAGACCAAGGGATTGAAAACTTATTTGAACAAATAATGAAAGAGAACTTTCCCAAGCTGGTGAAGCAAATAGATTTTCAGGAAGTCCAGGAAGCTCAGAGAGTCCCAAAGAAGTTGGGCCCAAAGAGGAACACACCAAGACACATCATAATTACATTACCCAAGATTAAAAATAAGAAGAGAATCTTAGAAGCAGCAAGAGAAAAGGCACAGTTACTTACTAAGGAATTCCCATAAGACTGTCAGCTGATTTCTCAAAAGAGACCTTGCAGGCAAGAAGGGGCTGGAGAGAAGTATTCCAAGTCATGAAAGGCAAGAACCTAAATCCAAGAATACTCTATCCAGCAAAGCTATCATTTAGAATGGGAGGGCAGATAAAGTGCTTCTCAGATAAGGTCAAGTTCAAGGAGTTCATCATCACCCAGCCTTTATTATATGAAATGTTAAAGGGATTTATATAAGGCATGGAGGGATATCAACAGGGGAGTGGTAGGGGAAGAGAGGGGGGAAAAGTACAGAGAATAAGTAGCATAAATGGTAGGTAGAAAACAGTCAGGGGGAGGTTAAGAATAGTATAGGAAATATAGAAGCCAAAGAACTTATGTGTATGACCTATGGACAAAAACTAAAGAGTGGGGAATGGGGGGGCAGGGGTGGAGAGGAAGAAAAGGGGGAAAATGGGACAACTGTAATAGTATAATCAATAAAATATATTTAAAAAATAAAAATAATTCTATTGAGTATTATGCACAAATGTAAACTAAGTGCTAATAATTTTTTTTTAAATTAAAAAACAAACAAAAAACAAAAAGTGTGTTCTGTAGAGAACCCCAAGTGTTTGGCAGGACATTCATTTGTTGAAGAGACTACAGGTGTGACTCATGAATTCAATCAATCATGTCAGGAGAAACACTGCCAGCTTGAACTAAAGAGGACAGGGGAAATAAAGGAAGGCAATTGGATTTTTGGAATGCTATTGGACAGGCCAATAGAACTATACAGTTGCAATTGTGTATTGTGCTCTAAGAGAGTGAAAGAATGACAATGAAGGTGACTCAGAGATAGGGAGGGCTGCCAGTGCTACCACAGGCCCAGAGGGCATGAGGGGTTGGGGGAAATGTGAGGCTGTCTCCTCCTCAGTCCAAGAGGGTGGGAGCCACCTCCTTAGTTTTGTCAGAGCAGGCTGCTACTTCCCAGGGCCACAGGGGAAGTGTTACCCTTAAAGTAGGGCTACCCCACTATTGGGCCCAGAGGACAGAGAATGGAGCCAAAGAGGTTATTCCTGAGCCCTAAAATCTAATGGAATTCTTGCTAAGTTTGGAATTGCTTGGGACCCATCACCCCTTCTTTCTGATTTCTCCCTTTTGGAACAGGAATGTCTATCTTACACCTGTCCCACCCTTGTAATTTGGAAGCAGATAACTTGTCTGGTTGCACAGGTTCACAGCTGGAGAGGAATTTTGCTTCAGGATAAATCATACCTGAGTCTTAACCATACCCAATTTAGATGATATTTAGGTGAGACTTTGGACTTAAAGTTAGTGCTGGAACAAGTTAAGAGTAAGACTTTGGGGGCCGTTGGGATGAGATTACCATCCTTTTCATATGAGAAGAACACAGATTTGGAGGGAGTGTTATGGACTGAATTGTGTCCTCAAAAAAAAAAATCATGAGTTGAAATTATAATCCCCAGTACTTCAGAATGTGACTATATATATATATATATATATATATATATATATATATATGTATTTGGAGATTGGGTATCTAAAGACTTAATTAAGGTACAAAGAGATCATATGGTGGGCCCAAATCCAATATTACTTATTTTCTTGGAAAAGAGATTAGGACACAGATAATATTCAGACTGAGGGATGACCATATGAAGACAGAGAAAGAAGGAGAGAGTCCTCGGAAGAAACCTACCCTACTGGCACCTTGACTTTGGACTTCCAGTCTGCAGAACTGTAAGAAAATAAATCCCTGTGGTTTAAGCCACCCAGTCTGTGGTATTTTGTTATGACAGCCCTAGCAACCTAATTTATGAAGTGATAAAATTCCTTTGCTTAGAACTCTCCAAAAGCTCTCCACCTTAATGAGGGTTCTTAGAGGGGTCTACAAGGTCCACAATCTGGTGCCTAGATCCCAGTGTAGGGGGAGGGATGAGTGTTGGAAAGACCTTAATTACTAGAGGCCTAAAGCCTCCTGCACCTTTTTTCAAGGGCTAATTGTACTCTCCAAGGCCACTAGTGCCACTGACCTGATGATGTACACTCCACTGGACAGTAATATAAAAGTGCACTTAGTTTTTGCCTTTGTAACCTCTCATTTTGTATTTTCCCTTAGGGCATTTCCCTTTGGTTAATACACTCTTTCTTTAGATGTGTTTACATTTGATTAGGGTTTGGAGCCACATAAACCTCAGATAAGTTATTTAAACTATGTGAATCTTAATCTCCTCATATATAAATTGGGAATAATAATATCCATTTTGTAGAGTCATTCATTATTTAGTCAGTAAATTTGCATAGAAAACTGGTTGGTTCCAAGCACTATGTTATGAAAGTAAGGTTAGGTAAAATATATAAAACATTAAGTTTATAACTTCGTTTATATTAGTTGCTCGATAAGTAATAATATTATCAATTTATTATTATTTTTATTAATCTTGATATTGTGATGGAGTGCTTGTTCTGCTCTTTAATCTGAGAAATGTTTTGTCTTTTTAAAGGGCTTTTGCATAGATGACCCCAGTCATTATTTGCTAATTTATGAATTTAATTCTCATAATCCTGAAATCCCACATTTTCCCCAGTTTATCAGCCTATCCCTCTTTTACTTTTCACATTCAAATTTCTTGGAAGAGTTAGCTACACTCCATCTCTATTTTCTCATGTCCCACTTTTTCCTCAACATGCTCCATTTCAGTTTTTTACCTCCGTCATTCCTCAAAACTTCATCATGGGTCATTTACGATCCCTTGTTAGTTGCATTAGCCTGTTACTAATGTCATAACAAAATACCAGAGACTAAGAAAGAGACTTAAACAACAGAAATTTATTTTCTTACGGTACTAGAGGCTGAAAGTCCAAGATCAAGGTATCAGCAAGGTTGGTTTTTCCTGAGGCCTCTCTCCTTGGCCACCTTCTCCTTGTGTCTTTACATGTCCTTCCTTCTGCACACAGGTGTCCCTGGAGTCTCATGTAAGGACCCCAGGCATATTGGATTAGGATCACACTTTGTGATGTCATTTAACCTTAATTACCTCCTTAAAGGCTTTATTTCCAAAAACAGTTACATAGGGATTCGGGCTTTAGCATATAAATTTTGGGGGATATAATTCAGTCCATAATATACTAAGTAATATTTTTCTGTGCTTATTTTATTTGCCCTTACATGAGAATTCAAAAGTATTATCCACACTTACCTTCTTGAAACTCTCTTTTCTCTGGACTTCTTCAGCCCTCACATGCTCCTAGTTTTTTTCCTTATTCTAACCATTTCTTGGAGTACCATTTTCACTCTCTAACAATTGAATGTTAAAGCTCCTTAAGACATTGACTTCTCACTAAATACAGTACTGTCTTTCGATGTGTGAGGTCATCCATCTACCTGGGCTTCATCCCACCAGTATGCAGAAAACTCTCAGTTTTTTATCTGTAGATCAGAACTGTTGACTTGACCTTGCCATGTACTTGCCCCTCCCTGGAAATTATCAAACATTGAGAAAAACACACTTTTAGTGCTTTCTTTTTTTTTTCTGTTGAGAAAGGTTGGCTGTATTGAAACTCATTCACCCTTTAAAATCACCGTTCATTCCACTGCACCATCACACTCATAGGAGGGAATTTCCAGGGTAACCTCAGATGAACTTGTGCGGCCCTTTACAGAAGTGACCCACATATGTAGTTCTTGACATCAAGGTGTCAGGAAAAGGGGGGAATTCCACACAGCATAGTGCCTGAAAATAATGTCTAAAAGTTAATTGATAACCATCTACAGTGCAGGCATCCTGTGACTATTATTTATGATTAAAGGATGCTGAGGCTATTGTACTACATTCTGCCAGTATGGAAGAGGGGAATTTTGTAGTCTGGGCTGAGTTGTTCATTTGCTGGGCTATGGTGAACAATTTCAAGATATTATAACTCTCTAGATTTTAGATGTAATTATACATTTCATGAGATAATATACTACTAATTATTACTAATTAGAAATGAAACAGGTAAAATCAAATCATTCATAAAGAACATATATGTTGAACATTCATACCAGGTATCAAGCATGGTACTAATGAGAGAAAGAGAAAGAACAGAAGATGAGAAGGTCCCAAAGAGAAGTCCTCAACCTCACAGTGTCATGATTGTGTCTGGGCCAGCCTGTGCATCCCGCTCAGAATCACTCCGGATAAGTCTTGGACGTGTACACCTTAGCTTGCCAACCTTAAACAGACCCAGCTTACATTTGTCCAGAGGTGGCCTAACTCTAGGTACACAATTCTGACCATCCAAGTTTTTTTCACCAGGAATTATTTAATAACACACATTTTATGTTTGTCCTGAGGTAAATTAGCATAAGTGGTAATTATATCAATAGATCCAACTCAATTTTACTTAAGGGCATCTAACTTATCAATGTCACATAATCAACATGTCTGTACTTACATATTTATATTCTGTCAAAGACTAATTCAAAATAGTTCCAGTAGATGTTGGTTGGCTCTTTCTTGGATTTTTTGGTTTCTCCCTTTTTGACTAACAAGCTTTTTTTTTCTACTTTTTTAAAAATCGTTGTTCAATTACAGTTGCCCCATTTGCCCCCATTCCTCTCCCCTGCCCTACTAATTTTATTTTTAAAAATACTTAAAAATTTCCCTTTTTAGGTAATGCAGAGTTCCCTGTGTCAACTCCATCATCAACAATGAGTTATGACATCTCATCCAACCTTATCTACATCTTAGGTTAAAGATAAATGAAATTTCAATACAAGCACCCAAACCAGTAAAAAGGGCAGAAAAAAATTGAACCATTAAGAATAATGGAGAAACAGATATGTTATATAACTTATCTTTGAAGAAAAAATAAACAAATTCACCCCATTTCAAGTGGAGTTAAGTGGGTTCCAGTGAAAAGGAGATTAACTGTGTTGGAATGACTAGTTCCTCCCCTGCCTGTCCCCTTTCTACTGAATGCCTGTGTGTTTTTCCTGTATATGGGCTCTCACTAAATTCAGAGAACTCAGGGAAGTGAAGATTTCCAAGCAAAAGGAAATGAGATGGGGATGCAAAAGGAACTTCTGATTTCAGCTGAACTCACCCAGATGGCAAAAAGAAAAAAAAAAAATGACAATTTTGACCTTAGAAAGCAGAGTAGTAAGAAAAGTCGACTTGAGCTCAACTCCAATTTCCTCTTTGATGGCTAAATAAATGTTAAATTACTTTGTAAATATTTTTAAATGACTGGTTTTGGAGTGGGAGCGGTGAGGAAAGAAAGGGAAAAAAGGTTAACTACTACACATAAAACAACCAGCTCATACAGCCTATGGCCAATTTTTACAGCTGCATTTTTATAAACTCCTTGCAGAGCTGGGCGAGGAATGGGTTTATGATGTTACCATGGCATTACTGTAGCTCTTTTGACAAAATATTGTGACACTGAAGCAGATGTACGTATGGCAGGAAGAGAGGCACAGCGGTTGGGACAAGTATGAAGGAATTTAAGACCCTCACTAAATACTTCAGCGAAGAATGTCTCACTGAAGTGTTGCTGGGTTTAATTAGCTGTAGAATGAAAGATGAAGGGTTAATCCAAGGTCAGTGTGGGGGAGAATGAAGCCTGTGACACATGCAGCTATTTGATATTTGCTGAATGCTACATTCTGGTCATTAGAATAGTAAATTAACAGTACAGGAAAGAATGGCCACCTAGGATTTGTTTGTTTTTTTTTAAAGTCAATTTGATATGATGGTGTTCGATATTTAATTTCCATATGCGTTTCTTCAAAATTCTTTGTGTCAGTCTAGTCATTTCTTCTGAAAAATTTTTAAGATTTTATTTATTTATTTTTAGAGAGAGGGGAAGGGAGAGGGAAAAAGAGGGAATGAAACATCAATGTGCAAGAGATACCTTTATCAGCTGGGGTATCACGCGCACCCCCAGCTGGGGACCCAGCCCGCAACCCAGGCATGTGCCCTGACTGGGAATAGAACAGGCAACCCTTTGGTTTGCAGGCTGGCACTCAATCCACTGAGCCACACCAGCCAGGGAATAGTTAAAGGTGACTGCCAAGTGCATAAGAAGCATTCTCTGATCTTTGGTGATACATAACTTGATTGAATTCATTTAAAACCAATTAAAGTTGTTAATATTGTTTAGTGTCTATATTTGTCTATTTACACTACTTCAATATTTTTCTAATTCATGGGTAGAAAAAAGTGTTGGGCAGACTTTTTTTTTTTTTGTTCCGATATGTAAACTTCATGACAAGCTTGTTTGAGAAGAACAAATTCTGAACTCTGTCTAGAATAAGGGAAGATTTGTCAGGCATAGCGGGCATTTCAAGCTTTCATTAACTGATTCAGCAAATATTCCTTGAGCATCTGTTATGGGCCAGGCATTGTGCAATGCATTGTGTTTCCCACTAACTAACAGGACAGACTGTTCTAGTCTTCATCGAGCCCTATGGGTTGGGACCTAGAACAATGGCATCTTTTCAGAGCAAACTCTCAGGTGGACGAATCACCTGACCCAGCCACTTTAGTATGTACAAACATACTGAATAGTTCTCTCACTTCTATTCTCCGATTTAACCACTGGATAGACGGTCCATATAAATTAAACATATGTACTTTTATATACTATTAAAGACACATTTTGAATTCTCTTTCATTTTTCAGGATTTTTACTAATAGTGTAACTTTACAGACACAATCAAAGTGAGCAATTTAGTCCGGCCTGAGTGGTATGAATGAGCAAATATCACCTACTCACCACTAACGCAGTAGGGAAGAGAGAGGAAAATCAACTAACTAGCTAAGTCACAGAATAGTAAACTCCCCAAAGGGTCCTAAGTAATGTTAAAATAACAAGTAAGCCGATGTAAAAGTAAGCTGACATTTAACCATGTTTTCACATTAGGCACAGACATCAGTCTAAGCTAAGGTACACTCCAAAAAGCACTGGCCAATTCTAACTGCACTGATATCCATGACAGATACCAGAAGGAGCTCTGTTTAGCAATGGGCTCTGTTTAGAATGGCCAAAGATTAAGTATGTACCTTGGGGAGTACTGCAGCCTCTACCAGCTGCCCCTCCAGGACTGCCCTTGGCACTTAGGGGCCTGACAAGTGTGAACTTTAGCAGTTGTGGAAATAAGAAACTGCAGTTTCTGTACTCCTACCCCAACACCTCATGCAATTAATCCAGTTGAAACCTGTTTACTGAATGCAATTCTGCAGCAGGTATTGCACTGGCTGTGGAAGATGCAGTCTCAGGCAAGAAAGAAACTGTCCTTGGGTGGCTCCATAGAGTCGTGTTGGGGGAGTGTGAGTGGGTGACCCGGACATTTCAGTAAACTGAGTTTTTCATTGCATTAAGATGAATGACCCCTGCCCTGGTCCCGCCCACTGAAGGTTTCTGTCATCAAGCAGACACAAGGATAAGGACTCTACTCCATGAAGTCAGGTGTGGCTGACACATAGCGGAAAGTGTCTTGGAGGTCCCTGCCTACCCAGCATTCTGCATGTGGCAAGAGGTCACAGAAAGCCAGAGTTCCCAACGCCTTTTCTGTCCTTGGCTGTTCTTCAATACTGTCATAACAGCTACTCAGAACTGGTAAATGGGTATCACCACACTGATGATGATATTCACATTTTACCTCCCTTGATTGCTCAAAGCCAAACACTTCTTAGAACCATCCCCTTCTGCAAGTGGATGTAGGAGCAGAACATATGTTTCTGTGACTGGAAGAGAGAGTTGGAAGAACAGGCACAGGGGTCACAGTGCTTATGGTTAAATGACATAAATTTTCATGGGATTCTTAGTTGATTGCTTCATAAATTCTCAAACTAAACTGACACTACTCATCTTATTGACTCATGGATGTTCATCTCCCACAAGGAGTAGATCCACCTGATTTAAACTCACGGAAAAGAAAACAACATCAAAACTTCTACCTAAAAGGAATTACTCTCACTGCTAAATGCTACCTAAAACCAGTTTGGGAATGAGTTGTTTACTCCTTGAAAGAAAAAATGTAGGTCACCAGGTCAGAACTGTACCTGTTTCTGCAATGCGAAAACTTGATGACACAGTTCATCTGTTTCATTTAACCTTGGTTAACCAAACAATTATTACCTGTTAGTAGGAAAAACACCTCCATGAATATAATTCTCTTCTTATAAAGTCATGTAGAATGAGTGTTTGAATGTGATTAGTACCTTCTAAAGATTAATTGTGTATTCAGCAGAACAGAAAAGCAATTTAAGAAAATGCTGACCCTGAAACTCCAAAGCCTTTGAGATCTTCTGAAAATCTATGGGAGAAGAAAACAAAGGTGAACCTGAATTTTTATTTCCTGTTGGGGAATAAAATAACAAGTAAGGGTTACCACTGAGGTCTGCTATGTTGATAATCACTAGAGTTTTTGTGAACTAAATTCTCCGTGACTGCTTCAACAAGTATTTATTGAATACCTTGTAAGTACAAGACCCTGCACTGGGATAATTTAAAGATAATACAATTGTTATTGAAGGTTTCATACATAGGGATTAAATCTTATTGACAGAGTATGGTATAAATAGTGCTTGAGCTTATATGTAAAGACATTTCTGTCTGTGACTTGGTTCTCATGTCTGTAAATGCTCATATTGGGATAACAGTGCCAATTAAAGCCAACAAAATTGTTGTACTTTGACACATATTTTTTAAAGTGGGCTCTAACAACAAAAACTTTCCAATACCAATGAAGCAATAAAACAAATAAAAGATATTTAGTCCACTTTCTAAAAGAACCTTTTTTGCTGACTTTTGAAAGACCCATTAAGACAGCAGCTTAAGCTCTCACTTGGACATGGGTGTTTGTTGCTTTAATGCCAAACTTGAGGGTGAATTCATCTATGTCATGGTCTCGAGTGACTTAAATTTTCTTTGACGATGGACAGGTGAACCTACTTGCAAAGGCCATGACATGGAAAACACATTTACACACATAAAAACCTAATATATGAGTGTATAATGTGCTTCTTCAGTTTGCATGATTGGGAGGCCTTTTGGGGAGAAGGCAGATGCTAAGCTCTTCTAGATCTGGGATAACATCCAGTGGATCAAGTAAAGAGTCAGATCCAATTGGGAAGGAGCCAACACAGCTATAGTTGGCAGGGAGCATAATCACGGGGAGGCTGGGAGCTTTGGCGGAGCTTCAAATGCCAAGATTGTGATTTTTGAGGTTAAAATTAATGGTAATAAGGAGCTATTGGAAGATTTTGAAATGTGGGTGGGCTTAATTATTTAATGGAGGTGATATAAATGGCCTCAGACGGTAACAGTGATTATTCTTGTGCAGTTGCTGTTTTTCTGACCCTTGAATGTGGAAAGTCCTTTCAAGTCAATAGGCAGCTTGTGAGTGGAAGGGGCTGCTGAGAAGAAAGTGGTGATGATCACAAGCTGCCACTGTCATTCTCTATGGTTCTGTAGAGAATGATCACTTGAGACACCTCCAAAATCAAGGTCCCTTGGAAAGGAAAGACAAGAAAGGCTCAATGTTAGAACACTGGTGTGCAGGTTATTTATGGCAGAGTCCCAGCTGCTACCTGAATTCCCTTATTAAAATAACCAACAGGTGGGTGACCTGACCTTTGAAAACATTGTGTTGGGGCGTGTGTAGGATACACTACTGCGTTCGTTCTCTTCTTGCTTGGATACAACCACACTTTTATACTTGCACATTCACTTTAATTTTGGAAGTCAGACATCAGAAAAATGACTAGTTCAGTGCCTTTCATATAGATATTTAATAAATGTCTGTATACTGATTGGTTAAAAATCTCCTGAAAGTAAGTGTGTATGTGCAGAGAAGATTATAGGTTTGAGATCAATATGATCACCCATTTATCTTGCTCTCCTTGTTGGTTATTGACTATCCTATAATGTATGTACCAAGTATTTGCTGCCTCATCTTCTTAAGAGAATGCAAAATGTGGTTGCATTTTCTCTCTCTCAGAGAAAATGAAGTTCTAGGAATCATTTTAATTAACACACATATCTTCTGTACGTGAAAAGGAAGAGTGGAGCGGCGTTCGTTCTTCCCTTGTGGTTGGATGGTTTAATTAGAGGAGAAAGCCGGTGCTGGAGGTCTGGCTGCTGGCTGGGCACCTTCCACTGGGTCTTCCTGCATACCCTCTGAAGCGCAGAGAAACACCGAAAGGGTTTGGCGCAGACCCCAATTCAACCAAAGGCATTACAGACTTGCAAAGACAGCTGTCTCTGACCTTCGCGGCTCCACTGATGGCTCAAGTATTTGTTCCACAGAGTTGACATTCGAATCTCATCAAAGAGATGCACGAAATCACAAACTGCTGCGGCGAGGAAAACGACCCCCCTAACTGGTTCTTCAGCACTCTAGCTTTGTGTTCAACCCTGCCATGTTTGGTTGAATGCAGGTACACTGTTAGGCCATGAAGAAAACATACAGTAAAAGAAATAGGAATTCCAGGGGCAGAAGCAAAGGCTCTCCAGTGAGGGAGGCTCCCACAGAGTGAATGCTGAGTGATCTGAAGATGTGGTAAACTTAAGTAAAAGTCAGGAAATCCTCTTTTCTTTTCTTTTTTTTCAGAGGTGAGGAACCAGAACAGACTCTAAGAGGGTCACTCTGGAACATGTGCATCTTAAAGACAAGTGGTAGAGTCTGGGGTAGCTAGGCAGGTGAAGGAGAGAAAGAGAGAGAGAGAGAGAGAGAGAGCGCCCCAGAGTCTGGGAATCAGAAAATCTGAATTCTGGTCTTGGCTTGCTTCCAACCAGCTGTGAGTTCTTGGCCAAAACAGTTTATCCTATCTGAGCCTCAATTTCCTCATCTCTGAAGTGTAGGTGTTGGATCAAATGACTTCTAAAGTGCCTTTCATTTTTTATAATTACATGTCTTAGAGAAGTTGTCATTTTGATTTGACTCTATTGGAATCATGTTTCTTAAAGCTGGATAACAAGGAAAGTTTGCATGTCAGAGTGTGCTTATCTGTTTTAGAATTATTATTTTCCTTAATGTTTTCTATCCCCCCAACCCCCTTGGCTATGTCCTTTACATTTGCCGTGTGCAATGGACCTAGGCATTCCCATCCGAATATGAGATGATGTCTGATGGGGAGGGCTGGGCTTTGTGGGGCATCCAGGTTGGTTATCAGCCTATTCTTCATTGCCTGTGGGATGGCAACAGAGAACACACATGGCTATCACTCATTTGAGCAAGGCCCTTATATCAGATTTCCAAGAAAGTTATAAGTGCAGCAACGATCAGTGGCCAATAAATGATTTCATGAAAAAAAATAAAAGAGAATGAAGTTTATGCTTTGAAAACAGCCAAAGAGAAGTGCATTTGGACCTTAGATTTGCAAGGGTTAATTTAGGTATTAGAAAAACACTTTTTTTGTTGTTTTGGTTTTGGAAAAACATTTTGATATAAAAGTTTAAAGCTGATAATTACCACAAAAGTTGCCTCTTCTGTCCTCATTTTTTGGGGCATGGAAGAAGCCGAGACTCTGAAGAGTTGAGTGAATTCTCCAGAGAAACACAACTGGTAGAGCCAAACCGAGGCTCAACTTCGGGCATTTGACTCCCAATACCTTTTCTCCTTCTGCAGTCACTTTCTGCTAAATAGAAGCGGCCCTTTCTGTAGGTGAAGACATCACTTCCCTAAGTGGGTAGGCATCGAAACCTACATGCTACTCCCGGAATCCCCCAAGCACCCTGTCATAGACCTAGACATTTGTCACAATGTCTCAGGCCACCCCATCGGAGCCCTTATCTCGTGAATTCTTCTCTATTTGGATGTAGAGAATCTTATAAGAGTTTATTTGAGCCGAACCAATGGCATGTTAGGAGGCAAGATCTCAAATGCTACCCAGGATGACAGTTTCCTTCGGACATTTGGAATTAGGAAGGGGACATAAGGAAGATTACATGGAAGACGGCAAGGCAGGGAAATCTCTATGATTGAATTACAGGATAGTTAACAAAATTATGTGCTTTCTGGAGGGTGATTATGCTTCTGAGGGGGTCTGTAAAAGAGGCATTTCATAACCTAGGTACGCCAAACGATGGACTGGCTTTGCTTGAGGAAAAGATAACCTTTTGTTAATGAAGTTATAGTCCAGTGGTATGACTACCCATCATGACCTGCCCAGTTAGGAATTTATGACCAGACCACCCTGAGAGGTCACTTTGGGGTAGATTTATTACAGAGACTCTTTTTTCATCTATTTCTAAGTCAGCTACATGAGGGCTCAGGCCAAGACCTTCTCATTCTCTGTTGCATTTCCAGCTTTAGCATGTTGCCTGGCACATAGTCAAATCTCAGTGAATAGCTGTTGAACCAGTCACCCAAAGCTTGAAGAAAATAGTAATAAATGAATGAACAGGAGCCCAAGATCTCTGTCATTAAAATCATTCCTATGGGTTAAGACATGTTAAAATGCAAACTATCCTGGGTGAGAATGACACATGAAACCATTATCATAGCATCTCAAATTGCTTTGAAGAGTCAAGGAATAAGAAAGCTTTAAAGGGTAACAGAGGTAGAGGAGTCAGCGTGGGAGATCAGTGGGAAACACTGCTATTTTTGTGCTTGGTGGGGCAGAGTCTAGAAAAGTGGTTCTCACTTATAAACCTGCAGGAAGTGCTATCCAAAATAATACATCATTACTTCCCACTTTGCCTAAGGCTGGCACTTCTTGTAGCCAATTCACCACCCAGAGTGGGTTTTTTCGTTACTAATTATAGTCATACAGATACAAAAGCATCATAGCTATACATCCTTCTTAACTATATATCAAATAAAAATTTTTCCTTATTTAATTTTTTGCACCTTTGAAACACTCAAGGCAGTTGATATTATCTCCTGACTGTTGAGAAAACTGGAGCAGGGGGACTCGTCTTCAGCCTCGCAGCTCCGTGCTCTTCCCACTAAACAAATTGTGTTTTTCTTCCATTTCTTAAGACTAATACTAATTTAAAAAAATATATTGTATGTATACTGGGCAAATATTTTTGGAAAAAATGGCCCTTTTTTGTTTTATTAATTAGGGCATTGACTATAACAATCTTGCAAATTCATCTTTCAGTCTAAACTGTTGCTGCCTTATGTGTAACTGTCAATCTGGCTGAAACATCCCTCCTAGGGTCCCCCAGAGAGACTGAAAAGAAGAGGAAAAGAGAGAAAGCCACACATTAATTCTTGAAAGAATCCAATTATGACAATACTGCTCCTTTTGATGCCTACACAGTTTACATTTTTTACCTGAAATGAAACATTAGATCTTTATGAAGGAGATAAATAGCAAAAGAACAATAGAATAATAGTGATACATTTGTTGCTGCTGTTGTGTTATACTTCTGCAAGTTATATTTTTTTTACTCTTTGTACTAACCTAGATATTTGTGACAGGTTTCTACAACTGTTACCATTTTATATAAACAAGCTATTATTTTACAATATCAATTCTATCTATCACTTTATCACTGACTCCCTCCTCCCCACCAAATCATTCAACAGAAGAAAGACATTATAATAGGTTAGAAGGTGGACAGAGTTGGAAACAGCTTTTCCTCAAAAAATTTTTTTCAAGATCAAAATCAGAACCCAATCTTTTAAGGAACACACCTGAATTAAATTTCCTTTCCTTTGTTCTTCATTTTAATTTCCCCCCAAACTACACTTGAGCTTCCAATGTTCTTCTTTCCCCTTTAATGTCAATAATTTGAACTTCTGTCATTCCTTTCATCTGAGAAATCGCACGGCCATCTGAACCTGTCTCTGATGAACTTCAGAGGGGTGCTCTAATAGGTCAGTCCTTTGAGGACCTTCTTTTCAACATGTGTAGCAAAACCAGACTTTGCAATAATAGAAATTACTCCAGACTTTAAGCTTGGGTGATTTTAATAGTGGCTGCACTTAAGTGGATTGGTGTGGTCATGTGGGGGCACGGGTAGTGGATGCATTACGGAAGAATTCATGAAGTCTTATGTACCTGCAACATCACAACTCCCTTGTAAGAAAAAAAATGGCCCTAAATTCTTTGTCCTATCTCAGTAGTTCTGACTTGCACAGGATGCTTACTTCTGGAAGTAAAGTCAGTTAGCATGTTTACTCTGGATACAGATGATTGAAATTAGATGAGAACTGGTATCCTGGCCCAAGTCACTAGGCTTAAGTGACATCTGCCATGTTATAGGTAGGTGGTTGGCATCAACTAGCCAATAGGAATGTTTGACACTGAGATAATCTAATCTGCTTATTTTTTCAAGAAGTTCAAGTGGAAGATGAACAAAGAAGGTCTAGTTATGAGAGTCCAAGTTCATTTTCCTAGGAACCCTGAGATATTATCTTGGAGGAATCTAAAATATGCCACAGACCCAGTGATGAGAAGGACTAAAACCCAAATTGATAATGAGGTAGAAAATTATCCTTCTACTTCACATTTCTGTGGATACTTTAAATCAATTTTCATCTTACAGTTATGAGATGTATGGGTGCATTGTCCTCCCGGCCCCAAAGAACTTGGCTGGCGGGATCAGATCTACTGAGAAAAAATGAGAGAATGCAGTGTTTTCATGAGTTCAGACTATGTGCATAGATATGGGGCAGCCTATGGTTGCTCATTGCTCTTTAGAGATTAAAGCAAGCTTGAAGAAATAAGTTACCAATGTGTATGGTGGTGTCATATTATTATGATATGATTATTATCATATTTAGTTAAAAGAACTAAAAGATTATTATGAGGCAGAAGGATGAGTAATATGAAGATTTATCTATCCTCTTCAACATTAAAAAATATTGTATTCACTTTAAAGGAAACAATATTATATTGCAACCTTTTATCAATGAACGTGATGGGAACTTTAGGAGAAAGTGAATTCTTGATAACCAGGGTGAGGAAGGTGGATTGTAGCCACGTGACTTCCAGCATCTGACACCATGTCTGTGACTGTCCTTGTCAAAGAACGTTTGATGAAGCGATGAGGCAACAACATAGCAGGAAACAAGATTTGAGGATCTTAGATTCCAACTTTCACTCCCACTTTCATTGTGGGACTTATTGGCTCTAACACCAAGTCACTTAAATCAAGAACATCCTAGGTTAGCAAATGAAGTGAGGGTTGGGAAATGTAGTAGAGATGCCTCATTTCTCCTGCCCTCCCCAAATATGGATAGTTCTTTATAACATAGAGCCAAGCATGTTTCATTTCAGTTCTCTTAAGAAAGTCAAATTAAAAGGGTGGAGACTCAGGGGCTGCTGCTATCTGTTCTGCAGAAAGCATATGGAAATGCCATTACATTTGTTATGTCTCCTGGTCCCACAAGGATATTCTAATGTCCCAGAGGGAAAGAGCTTCAACAGAGGGCATCTGGATGACACCACACCCTGATGCTGGATCCTCACATTATTTCTTGGTCTTCCAGGGAACGAGATTGTCAATGGCATGGCAACTCACAGATCCTCCCTGCCCCCAGAGGCAGTTACAACACCTTCAGGCAGGTGTTCTGGTATCTTTTAGATGGGAGTCTTTCTGCTCAGGAACAGATGTTGGGAGACACACTTCCAGTCTAATTAAGAGTGATAGCTCATTTGGCGGACTCATGGTGCAACCAGTGACAGGCCAGAGCATGGCGCAGGAATGCTGTGATGACTTAACCCATTTGCTCAGGGCTCTAGGGCTTCTACACAGAGCCTTGCCATGGACAGGCTCCATGCGGCTGCTCTCAGAGCAACCACTCTTCTCTTTGTTGGAGCTATTTTTTAATTTTATTTTATTGTTATTTTTCTTTTTTGATTGACATAATTGGTGCCTTGCTCCAAGGGGGAAGTTGTAAAAGGGGATTTTCTGGAATTCACCTGAAATAGACCAGACCTCAAAGTCTTGGTTCAAATTTAGAGATGAGCAAGAATAACAACTTGGGCTTGGTTAAATGCCACTTTCTTTTAGATTTACTAGTGAACCAAATAAAGCAGTGCAAAAGGAAACATGATCGATGGTGCCGTGAGGGGACACAGCTCTTCACAGAGCCATGGGTATCCAAGGGTGCTCTCCAGTGGTCAGAACAACCCCTGAGGAGTAAGCAAACTGTCGGGTCAGAGACACACAGAGTGGTGGGCTCTTTCAACTGAAGTATGTATCTGAAGCTGTATCAGTATCCAAGGGTCTACCAATTACTATATAAGGACAGCTCCACAGCATCACACGATTATACACTTCCACACTACATTCTTACTGTGTCACTGGGCTCTTGTAGTGTTGAAGTGGAATACCCTGAATTCTTTGCTTGAGTCCTAGTGTCTGACTTCCTGCCAAGGGAAAAACATAATATAAATTTTGGCTAAACATCAGGAGATATATGTTCTAGCTCTGGCTCTGCCCCTAACTAACCATTACGTGATCTTACAGAAATCACATAACCTCCCTGGACTTGGGGGTTTTTTTGTTGTTGTTTTGTTGTTTTATTGTTTTTTTGCTTTTTTTTTTTTTTTACCTTTAATGGGAGCATGAGATGGTCTCTCCAGTCCTTTCTAGGCTGGAAATTCTATAACTCTAATCCAGTGTCTCCTCCAGATGTGTAAGTGATAGGATTGTATCCTACAGACTTTTTGGCCAAGTGTAGGGAATGGACAATATGCTTTTGAAATAAATCATACAGTTGAGTAAAGCAAGAAATGTAAGGGAGTGATGGTGGATTTTAAGCATCAAGACACCAACTCTGAATCTCATTCAGTAAAAAGGCAGAGAATCTGAGAAATTGTGGACTGGTTGTTGATCATTTCACGTCCTGGAAGGTAAGGGAGGAGGTGATCTAAATCATTTTTAGATTTAGAGAAATTTACTGTAAAGTGAACGTGATGGGATCTTTAGGAGAAAGTAAATTCTTGGTACCCAGGGTGAGGGTGATGGAACATAGTCAAGTAAAAGATTTTTAAATGTCTAAGAAAAATATTAAGGTATTCCAACCACATGAGATATTAAAGAGAGCAAATACTTTGAGTCTTTGGACATTCTAGAATATTTTCACCTGATTATGCCATCATAAGAGGCACCAAGTAGTAAGAAAAAAGAGAGAGAGACATAGAAAGTGATTGTGACTACCTAGGAAATTCCCAACATAATTCAAATTTAATAAATATGTGTAACCTGGGAAATAGTAACATAAAATCAATAACTTCTTTTCTTTTTTAAAAAAATATATTTTATTGATTATGCTATTATAGTTGTCCCATTTCTCCCCTTTATTCCCCTCCACCCCACCCCCTCATTCCCTGCCCTTTAGTTTTTGCCCACGGGTCATACATATAAGTTCTTTGGCTTCTACATTTCCTATACTACTCTTAACCTCCTCCTGTCTGTTTTCTACCTACCATTTATGCTACTTATTCTCTGTAATTTTTCCTCCTCTCTCTCAATCCCGCTCCCCTGTTGATATCCCTCCATGCCTTATATAAATCCCTTTAACATTTCATATAATAAAGGCTGTGTGATGATGAACTCCTTTAACTTGACCTTATCTGAGAAACACTTTATCTGTCCTTCCATTCTAAATGAAAGTTTAGCTGGATAGAGTATTCTTGGATGTAGGTTCTTGCCTTTCATGTCTTGGAATACTTCTCTCCAGCCCCTTCTTGCCTGCAAGGTCTCTTTTGAGAAATCAGCTGACAGTCTTACAGGAATTCCTTTGTAGGTAACTGTGTCCTTTTCTCTTGCTGCTTCTAAGATTCTCTCCTTCTTTTTAATCTTGGGTAATGTAATTATGATGTGTCTTGGTGTGTTCCTCTTTGGGTCCCACTCCTTTGGGACTCTCTGAGCTTCCTGGACTTCCTGGAAGTCTATTTTCTTTGCCAGATTGGGGAAGTTCTCTCTCATTATTTGCTCAAATAAATGTTCAATCCCTTGGTCTTCCTCTTCTCCTTCTGGAATCCCTATGATCTGGATGTTGGGACGTTTACAGATGTCACAGAGGTTCCTAAGCCTTTGCTCATTTTTCTGAATTCTTGTTTCTTCCTTCTGGGTCCACACCATTGATTTGAGTTCCAGTTTCCTTCTCTTCCCTATTGGTTCCCTGCACATTTCCCCTCATTTTCTTTAAAGTGTCCTTCATTTGCAACCAACTTTCTTCCAATTTTATGAGCATCCTGATTATCAGTGTTTTGAACTGTGCATCTGATAGGTTGGCTATCTCTTCGTCCCTTAGTTGTAATTTTTCTGGAGTTTTGTTCTGTTCTTTCATTTGGACCATTATTTTTTCTTGGTGCACATGTTACTTTAAGGGGCGGAGCCTTAGGAGTTCACCAGGGTGGGGCAACCTCCTCTGAAGCAGTGTTTTGACGTGTCTAGAGGGCATGGCCTGGGAGGGAACAAGGGCGCTTACTCCCCTCTTCCCAGCTCCCAGTCACTTTCTCTCAATGTGCTCTCCTGTGTGGCTGGGAGCTGCCTCCACTGCCACCTCAATCCCCACAGGTGTTTTCTGCTCCGCTCCCCAGCTCCTTCTCCTGGTTTATCTGCACGCACAAGTGAGGGACCCCCCAGTCAACCAGTCCTGGCCCCGCTCTTTCCCGTGGGCTTCTCTGGGTGCACCAGCCGCTTTTTGGTCAGGCGCGCCCGCCGTGAGTCTCTCTGGGCAAACTGCCATGTCGCCGCAAGCACTCTCCACCCGGCTCCGCCCTGCTTGCCAGTCTGGATGAACGTGTCCTCTCTAACTCCTTGGCTGTTGGACTTCCACTCAGTTCGATTCTTTGTCCATTCTGGTTGTTTATTTTGCTTTTTAAATTGTTGTTATTCTTCTTTTGGTTGTGCGAGGAGGCAGTGTGTCCACCTACGCCTCCATCTTGGCTGGAAGTCCACTTACTCCTTTTCTCAATGTCCAACCATTTATTCAATTAAGTCAGAAACTAAGGACAGTTATCTCATTCCATTCAATCAGTTGCCACCATCTTTCCATTGCTAAAAGAATCTCATTTTTTTCTCCATCGCCACTGCCTTAATTCAGCCTTTCATTATGTCTCTTAGCTTACCTCAGGAGTGTCCTAACTTGCACCCTTACACCATCTTCTGAACTCTTTCAGGAGAGACCTATTTAACCTACAGATGTGATTACTGTATCATTTCCCTACTTAAAACTAGTCATCAGCTTCCCACTCAATATAGAAGAATTCCAAAGTCCAAATCATAACATGAAAAGCAATCCTTTGGTTTCATTTCTAGGAAGGTTCATTCACAAATGGCCCTCCAGCTACAGGTTCCAGTGCCTAAGACACAGTAGCTGTTTAGTACATGCACATTGAATGGAGGCATGAATTTGTATGAGGGTTTTGATATTTGAACTAAGCAATGGGCACGTACAGCCACTCGATGAACAAAAAGCAGGTCTGCTGGACTAGGGCAGTGATGTTTCAGGAGATGGAGAGAGACCTTACTGAAAACTCATCACAACCCAATTTCAGTGTTCTTTGGGGAGTAAGCTATGGAGCAAAGAAAAACAAAACAAAATTACAGGAGATAAGTATTGTGTTTTTTAATATAGACTGGTTAGATTAATGTCAATCTCAGAACAAATTACCATGTTTTGCCATGTATAATGTATACTTTCCCCCCTACATTTTTTAGGGAAAAATAAGGATACACATTATACATGGGTAGTACTAATTCCACATCTACATAAATGTTTTTAATTTTTATTTATGCTTATGCATTAAAAGTGTAACTCTAGAAAGCAATAATTATATACATATGCAAAATAATACCTTAGAATATGATTGTCTGTTTTGTTTCTAAATATAAATAAATAAAGATTTGAATTAAAAAATTAAAAGATTTTTTTCCTGAAAGTTTGAGCCCAAAACGTGGGTGCACATTACACATAGCAAAATATGGTATAATTAGGAATATGTGTGAATATTTAGCTCATCAGGAATCCCACTAATCTCATGCTTGTGGAGTGGGTTAACTAGTCTGGTGAATAAGAAGAATGAGAGAGACATCATGTTAACTGGATTTTAGTGATGAATCTGACAAAGTCTCCGCCGCCCCACCATCAAAGCAGGGCGATGGTACCACCACATCAGTCATCTTGGTGCCATTTTGTTGGAAATGAAAGCCTCCCAGTGTCCTGCCCTAAAGTTTTGCCCTCAGTCCTGTCCTAGTCAACAGTTTATCCAACATATGAATGAAGATCTAGAAAGCACACTGTCTGAATTCATGAATGACATCTGTGTCACCAAAATACTTTGCCAGCCAATATAAGGACCTAGGAGGACTCAGAAGTAGGAAAAAATGAATCGGTATTGTAAAATAAAATTTAACAAGAATATAAGGATCTCTATCTTCTTCCACAACAGCATCTGTTTATATGTTGGGGGGACTTGTGGCTGTTCATACAATTTGTAACAGAGCAATGGAAGGCTTCTTTAAAGGAAGGAAAGAATATAGAATAAAGGAAAGGACAGTTCTTTTTTCTGCATGCTGGTGGATCATACCTGGGATCTTGCTTTTGGCTCAGGTTGGCGTCAGTCTAAAGTTGGGGCACAGGTGGAGAAGGGTAGAATATTTTAGATGTTGCAACCATATCTGATGAAAAACAGTGGAAGGATCTGGGATAAACAGCTTCTATGTAAAAGGGGTGACCCAAGGACCAAAGCAGTCATATTACAAATCAGAAGGCCTGTCACATGGAAGGGAGGTCTTGCTTGGTCTGTAGCCTCACAGG